>JANFAA010000074.1:0-125820 GCA_024663435.1 Pisolithus sp. B1
CAATCATATCCTCGTTATCATGTCGCATTCACAAGACTTCCTTGACCCTGTTTGCACCAATATCATGGATCCGACGACGGAGAAACCCGTGCGCTACACCGGGATTTATATGACCTACGCTTTCCAAAGGACAATGAGGTTAACTAGATAAAGGCATATCATAAGCAACAACAGGAAATCTCTCACAAAAAGAAGTGAGCGTCACGGTGCTTGTCTACCCTTCATCACGTAAGCTGTCCAAGTTCATAGCTCGGACTGGATCGTATGCAAAACTTGCGAAACAAGGAAAGTCAAAAAAAAAAAAAAAAATCAGGGCAAGGTGGAGGCTGCAGAACCCATGGAAAGGTTGGAATGCCTTGACAGCCTGATTCCACGTTGAGGGGCATTCGGGAGCTCTCGCCTTGAATTGTTGCCTTGAATCGAGATTACATTCTCGTACTCCGGAAAGCCGGAGGATTACTTGTGTCAGAAATTGTCGTTCGCAACGAGTGAGTGTGGTCCTGATGTCACATGGGACGTCATTGACGCGAAATGCATGCACACCAGCATGGACTCCCATGTGACTATCCTAGGCGCAAATGGTGCGGGCCAATCGACACTCCTCACTTCATCACAGGTACCCTACGACCATGAAGAAAAGATTTCTAAACACGCCGCTCTGAGACTACGAGCGTGCTTGCAACACTCAGCCGACCAACTTCCATGTGACAAATCGCCAATAGAAGCATTCCAATCGATCTTTCATGAAAGGCATTCTGAGGAGGATGTTCAGTAAGGTTATTCCCTCTGCCTTACCATGACGTGACACAAATGACGCCTCTCCGAGGTATCCACGCATGCCTGGCGTCAGCAGCTCGGGAGATTGTCCTTCTGGTTCACGGCAGACCTCTCCGATCAAAGAGCGGTTGGAGGGCCAGCGGAATCGGTGGGAAAGAGATCTGGCCAATTGAAATCAATGCATTGCTGTGGATTATTATGTCGTAGTGTGGGTTTTCGCAACAGCTTGGGAGGGAGCATCCACACGTTCTCCTCTTAGGTGTGTCTGTTCCAGCTCCGTGGCATCGACAAATTTTCGATCTGGGGTGTGTCAGGTGAGCCGACCAGCCATGGCTTCCAAAGATACCCTTGCCTTGCCGTCAAGGAAGTTGAGGGCGGCGCTGTGATCGTTTCCCACAACTTTCGTGCGTACCGGTTGTGTTCCGTCACCGTCATGCTCTGGATCTGTATGAAATGGTTCTGAGACATTTCGCAGGTAACTGCGAACTACGGGAGGAAAAAGACAAGACAATCAAAGACTTCATTCGTTGGGGATCACTCGGCAAGTCTGTGCATCATCGATTACAAGAGGAATCTTATCACGACGGGCAAGTAACCGCCGCCTCATCGGCCCAATTAGAATTAGATCAACTCACGCCAGTCTGCCCACAGGTCGTGCTACCCTCGTGAAAGTAAATTCTATCAGCAAGAATGCTCAGAAGGGACAAGCCTGAACGGAGATCTTCGCTGCTTTTCGGCACTCGGCACGTATCAGTGCACATATCACCAATTTCGTAGACCGGAGTATCTCGTACGGCATGCTCACGCCTTGCGTAGCCCCACCTATTCCCGGAATTGCATATGCATACTATCATGATCCTGGAAGGAGAGTTCTCGTGGTCAAGCAGCTGTGGATAATCGGTGGTTTGATCTACTGATTGATGGCAACGCCGTTTCCGCGAGGCACGCCCGGAGATGTTGATAACCGGTACGATGATCAAATCAACTGAGAAGCGAGAGTGACTAACACAGAAAAGACGCTCAAAGTGTGAATATACCACTGATTGCAGGTGATGGGAACTCGGTGGGTTCGCTGTGCATATCAAAGGAGTTGTGCTCCGGTGACAAGAGTCATGTACAGCAAAGTGAGTCCTGCCTTGGTCGTGTGTATGACCCCCGGACAACTAGCAGCTGGTCTGCTAACCCAACTCGAGTTTTGCAAATGAGATCGGGTAAAGAGGAACACCCTCATCTTTTCCGAAAATTCGTCTCAAAGAACACGCAGTTTTGACAGAGCCCCACGAACAGCTCGCAAATCAACCTGGGACTTTGAGCCCTTGCAGTTGCTTTTTTGCAGGAAATTACGCACGATATAACTCTGCGCCGGCCGCTCCTCGTTAGATGGAGCTGTTTCGACGTCAGGATAAATCGTCGGGGCCAGTGGCTCAAGATGTAGCGAGCTTTGACGGCGAACGACCTGGGGTCGTTCCACCAGCGGGAGATGCATCCGATGCACACGTCAGTAGGTTCCCAAAGACAAATTCGCAATATGTATATTGCCCTTTGTCGTATCCGGCGGCTGTTGTTGTACGGGATCGTGCTTCCCGTAGGGCCGTAATCTGAATCTCTGACTCCACACATCAATCTGTGCGAAGGAACGGCGCGCACATTGTTCTATCTTACGACGGCGCCCGAAGCACTCTCGATGGGTACCTGGAGCCAAATACCCGTCACACCGCCAGAAACCCGAGTCGCTCGATTGATCGTGCAACGGGGGGACCTATGGTTTTTGAAATTCTCCTTGCCTACTGTTTGGCGGCCCGCGGATAAACCAAGCAGGCTTGCCGACGGCCTTGGACGACGAGTCTCTCCTTCTGCAGTTATTTCCAGCAAACTCAATCCCATTGTGACTCGAGTATCTTTGGCAAGAGGATACGCTAGGATACTCTCGAGAGATTTGCATCTGTTAGGCGTCACTTGATGTAATAGCATGCAGACCGTGAGTACCAGTTCTGGTCGGGACTCAGTATCTTAGCTGAGCGGCTAGAGACCTGCCACCATATCAACACAAGCATCATTGTTTCTGCACCTGGAATAACACGTCGACGAAGCCTCAGGGCTTAACGCTCCAGACGGGGACGGATGTCCGCAACAAGAATTGGAACAAAGACATTTGAAACGAAGGGATCTTCGCACACCATCTTCGGGACCGCGAAGAACGAGGATTGTTTCATCACGCTACTTTGGTTTTGCGCCCATCTAGGTATCCAACAGAGAAGAGAACCACAATACGCCTATCCATTCCATGGATAATATTAACACTCGAACGGTGACGACTTTCGGGTCATAATTACAATTTTCGCTGCGGCCAGCGAAACCAGCTACATCGAACCTCCGCGAAGAACCCTTGTACCTAGTAGAACGCACTTCAACAAAAGATCTAAGCCCGAAGTCCCCCCCGGCGAGTCCCATGCTGTGGCGCAGGTTAGCGTTAGGTAAATAGGCTTACACCTGGCCTTGTGGGGGATAAGATCCGGGGTAAGAGTTGTAGTTAGGTTGCGGGGGAAGCGGGTTGTTCCCCATCGACGGCGCGTTGGGAGAGTAGTTACTTTGAACTGAATTGAAATTGTGCAGTTGTGGGACACCGGGATATTGCTGTTGTGGGACACCGGGATACTGCTGTTGTGGGACACCAGGATATGGCTGCTGTTGGGGCATCCCAGGATAATGCTGTTGAGGAGCACCAGTATACTGTTGTTGAGGAGTGCCGGGATACTGCGGTTGAGGAACGCCAGGATACTGTTGCTGAGGATTACTAGGGTATGGTTGTTGGGAGCCAATTGAAGGGCAGCTAGTCGCTGACGGCGCCTTCTGAGACCCAGGATATTGAGGATACTGCGGCGCTACCTGTTGTGGGTATTGGGGTTGCGTCATGACTACCGCGGGGTTGTGGGGACCACTGTTAGCGGCGTCTCGAACCGACATAGTCCAAATTCCTCTTCCACGAATGGCGGAGATGATGGCGTACAGAATCAATACATCATAATAGAAGAATACTACGAAGAGAACATCAACTTCGTTGTCGCAGCGAAGTGGGAAAACAAAACCAACCGATGAAGAAATTGAGGAACGCAAATGCCTCCACCGCAGTAACCTCGTAGCAAATCTGGTTGACAGTGGGGTCTAAAGTGCAGTGAGCAGCATTTTTCGAGAGCAGACCGACGGTGACTTACAATTGCTGTAATCACAGCCGACAGGGAAGAAGTATGCTCTGTCGACGACAGTGTCCCCCGCAGTTGCGACCCATAAGACCCAGAGGACAACTAAGTTATTCAAATATCAGGCGAATTAAACTCTCCGTCATCCGATAAGTGTTTCGCCACGCACGGAACCATACAATCTCGAAAATAATCATAGACGTGAATACGCCCCGTCTGGCGTGCCCGAGAATAAAGCTACAAAACGGATGGCGTCAAGAAGTACCAGCGCCTGCCACGACTGCCCCACTTACAACAATGGCAGGGTCACTGTGGTCACGCATGCTGAAGCGAGCCCGAACGCTGCAAAGGATAGGTATGGGTTCGAATTCCCATTGGTCAAGTATTCGAGATGTGCGGAAATGCCGAGGACCACCAGAGAAAATACGGTGACAAGTGCTGCAACGTAGGTATTAAAAAAAAAGAGCGGTCACCCATACACGGCCATAACTCACCGAAAACGACAGTACGGACTAAAGGAATGATTGCCATTCTGCCCAGGGGACAAGAACGGGAAAGTTGGATAGAGGTTTCGAAAAGTTACAGCGACAGGAAGAAAAAAAAACTGCGCTAACCCGCTATCTGGGCTAAATACATTGCACGTGGAAGGTGGCGGTCCTCACTCCACTAGCGGAGTTGCTTGGACCAATGAGTATTCTCCTGTCAAGCATCGCTAGGCAGCAACCAACCAGTTTAGATTCATTTATCTTACGTACTCAAGGGTGGGAAAGTTGACATGAGTAAAGCAACCGACCGAATGCGACGATCGCACTTGAGCTTGCACAATGGGTCGATTTGCTTAGGACGCAGCCGTTTCGGTACCCCTTATTCATGCAGCTGATCTGTAAAATATTTTCCAATCAGGTCTACAGTAAATTTCTAGTGTTGAGCCTCCAAGAACAGCTAAGTGCAAGAACGGTGTCTTAATAGAATATCGGATAAATAACCTAGCATCCGCTGTCAAATCAAGCCGAGTCAAAAGGACATATGTATGTACTAGTGTGTAGTACTGCAACGAAAACTTCCACAGTTTTCCTGGGTGTCAATCCTCCGAGCCTTTCGTCACCGCTCACGTAGGATGGTCCACTTCGTTCCATCCTATGAATCTAGGCCCTTTAACTGGATTATCGAGCGGTGGCGACTTCCGGGTCATAAATACATTTTTCGCTGTGGCCAGCGAAACCAGCTACACCGGCCCCCCAAGTGTCCTTATACCTAGCAGAACGCATTTCGATAAAAGAAGATCTAAGCCCGAAGTCACACCCCCTGGCAAATTCTACACTATGACAGAGGTTAGTGATGACAAGATGGGGTTATGCCTGGACTTGTGGGAGATAAGATTTGGGGAAAGAATTGTGGTCAGGTTGCGGGGGAAGCGGGCTGTTCCCCATCGACAGCAGGTTGGAAGTGTAGCCATTTTGAACTGAATTGGAATTGTCCAGTTGTGGGACACCGGGATACTGCTGTTGTGGAGCACCAGGATACTGCTGCTGTTGAGGTATACCAGGATACTGTTGTTGTGGGGCACCAAGATATTGCTGTTGCGGGGCGCCAGGATGCTGCTGGTGTTGAGGCATACCAGGATATCGTTGTTGAGGAATGCCGGGATACTGTTGTTGAGGAGTACCAAGGTATGGTTGACCTGGGCCAACAAGGAGAATTGTTTGCTGCGGGTACGCGTTGTATGGTTGTGCAACAGTTGAAGGGTAGCCAGCCGCTGATGGCACATTCTGAAACCCGGGATATTGAGGATATTGCGGCGCTAACTGTTGTGGGTATTGGGGTTGCGTCATGGCTACCGCAGGATTGTAGGGACCACCGCTGGCAGCGTCTCGAACCGACATAGTCCAAATCCCTCTTCCACGAATGGCGGAGATGGTGGCGTACAGAACCAGTACATCGTAATAGAAGAATACTAAGAAGGGACCATCAACTTCGTCGTGGCCGCGAAGTGGGAGAGTAAAACTGACCGATGAAGAAATTGAGGAACGCAAATGCCTCCAGCACACTAAAGTCGTAGCAAGTCTGGGTGAGGAAGGGGTCTAAGATCCAGTGAGCAACATTTTTCCTGAAAGTGTAATGGTGACTTACCGCCACAACTGCCAGAGGCTCTGACAGCAGCAGTCACCCCAGCGGTTGCGACCCATGCGAGCCAGAGAACGACTAAGCCATTCAAACATCAAAGGAATTAAACTCTCCGTCATCCGGTAAGTGTTTCGCCACGCACGGAACCATACAATCTCGAAGATAATCATAGAAGTGAATACGCCCCGTCTGGCGCGCCCAAGAAGAGAGCTATAAAACCAACGGTGTCAAGAAATACCAGCGCCTGTCATGACTGCTCCGCTCACAACAATGGCAAGGTCACAATAGTTACGCATGCCGAAGCAGACCCGAGGATCGCAGGTAGAATGGGACCCAAAGCGTTTATGTATTCGAGATATACGGAAATGCCGAGGACCACTAGAGAGAATAAAGGGACAAGTGCTGCAACGTAGGTGTGTGAAAAAACACAGCGGTCATCCATACACCCCCACGACTCACCGAAAACGATGGTACGGACTAAAGGAATGATTGCCATTCCATCCAAGGGATAAGAACAGCAGTTGAATATAGGTTAGAAAAGTTACAGTGACGGGAAGGAAAAAAACCACGCCAACTCTCACTATCCGCACTAAATACGTTGCATGTGGAAGGTGGCAGTTCTCACCCCACTGGGCGGTGATGCTCGCAGCAATGGGTTTTGTTCTACAGTCGAGTATACGGCGTCGCTCGGTAGCAACCAGTTTAATCAAAGGTTAGCGCGTGTACGGCAGTTGACATGAGTAAGGCAACTGACGGAATACGATGATCGCACTCATGCAATGGGCCAGGTTTAGGATGCGGCATCCTGCTAGTCTCAGCAACCTCCCTTTTTCATGCAGCTCTGTAAAATATCTCCTAGTCAGGTCAGGCATTGAACCTCAGAGATGGGATTGCGGGCTCTGGGAAAACAGCCATGTGCAAGAACAGTTCTTATTAGGTAAAAACTAAGGCATCATGGTTACCAAGTCAGATCAAACCCAGTCAACAAGACATATTGCTAATAGTAAGGAAATTTTCCACAGTACTCCTTCAAACTGGGTGGCATTCCTCGGAGTCTTTCATCACTACTCACGTAGGACGATCCGCTTCTTTCCACCTGGTTTGTTTTGGATCAGCCGACTACGCTGCACAAGTGTAAACATATGTAAACACCCATATGCTGTGGGGAATGTCATTACATAATAAAGCGTCAGATTTTGCCATCATTCGTTTTGTGACCCCACTCCAAGTTGACTGCTAAAACATTGTCCATGATGCATGGCACCTCTCTTCCACAGTACATAAATGCTGTCAGAACGCGAGAGAGCTCCTCGTTCGAACCCTATGATATCAGCAGATGTTCACTTGGCGTGTCTCTGACGTGCTATCGAACTGAGCGTCTACACAAACACATGACGGCCGATGTCGTCTTTTTTCTTTGTTGTGACAAAAATGGACGCAGCAACATTTGGTGAAGGGTACAAGCATTTATTTTAAGTGCACCCGGCTTGGATACGTATGCTGCGTTTTTTTGTGCTCCATGACACGGTGACATTCAGTCTTGAATCATTTTGCCATATATTCGGTTTGATTCAGATTGGTGACTTGATGTCACTAATTTTTAGGGTATCGATTATTTTCAGAAAGGCTGTCTCAGAGCAGCCTTTTCGTCGCCTTTCCAATTCCGTACGGCTCTTGTTATGCTCTCGCAACAGATTGCCAATCCGCGGCAATCCGACATCTGATCGTCACTCGGGCGGTTTCTGTTCTTCCTTGCCGCTACAGCACATGGCGCAGAATGTTAAGATGAGTCAGATATCGACCGTACTGTATGTAATTGTTTGATGCGTTCGACGGCGGGCGGGCGGGTCTAATATTGATTTATGCCGCCTCCCTCTCGGTTTCCTTCTCAGAATCAATCTTCTTCCTCTCCCCACATGGTATCGGCACCGAGACGCAGCTTGTCCCTTGGTTCTCTCTCAGCCCGCTCTAGATCTATTCTTCCTTTCATCATGTGGAGTTCTACCGACCACCGCGAACCACCCGCAAATTTACCGCCTCCGCCGGTACAGGACCCTGCACGGGGCATCCTGGAGGGTTCGAAAATGACCGAATTTCTTCCCAAGCTACCGTCCAAGTTGAGTGCTTGCACTATTTAAGGACTTGCTTCCTGCATTTCGCACGTGCCACGCCCCTGGGTCTGGCACGTGTGTTATCAAGGACACTTTAAGGTTGGTCGGTCTTCGATATCAAGGATCTTCTTGCGAGGACAACGCAGACGTACACTCGATAACGTTGCGACTCGGAAAACAGTACGCTTCTCTCAGAGATTCGGGGCCGTCCACAATCAGCCGCGTCTTCTTACTGAAGGCATCACCCTTTATCATATCGCAAGTGCCTGACCAGCGTGCGAGAAGTGGCTCTCGCACGGCATAACTCCACGACACCATGAGATAACAAAGTACATATTCGCGTCTCAGCGCTCCAAAGCTTTGCCTTGTTTCCGTTGCAAGTACGTGACCAGCCCATCAAAGCTTATTCATCTTTCCAGCATCTGTGTGAAAGAGATATCGCCTTTACTCGCACCGTCTCCAATCATCGAAGCACCCCTCTTGACGCAAGGCACAAGAATTCCAATTGCCTCCGCCGTCTGCGCCCCAGAATCAGCATGGATGGCGCATGTAAGAGACATGACGGACTGCGCGTATTATAGTACCTGCTCACGGAACTTATCACCTCACGACTGAAACACATGTTAGTAAGCGCATGCATATGTTTATGTCTTCACGCGCGCCCGCACGGGAGTCACACGTATATTCGAGAACCCCACACCTTCCCATGCACAGCATGTCTCATCACGACATTGATCAACGCAACGACCCTTGCATGCGACGTCGAAAGACCCTTCTTCGGTCCCGCCGATCTTGCCATTTCGATGTAGCCCTCGCGAAGAGGTACCTGACACATGTCATGACACGATTGCGTGAATGTATGTATGTAGAGAGAAATTTGATGGAAAGGCATCAACTATATAGCCTTTCCTACCGTAATCATGCGAGGGGATGCAGAAGTACCCACACACTGGAACAAGGAAAAGCAAAACACGGTTAAGCGCCCAAAGGCGGTGTTTCCAGTTTACTGGGACAGGCTTGTCCCTTTCGCGTGTCTGCATTATGTCGCTCATCATACGCCCGTAACGTATGTTACGACATGCATTGAACGTTGGATCCGGGAATATTAGAGGAAAGCTTATCATGACACCCAGACACGCCAGAGACATGCAGTAGGCAGGTCCCCGCTGATACTAATACTAACCGCTGAAAGTGGGCGGACTGATCGGCGGATGCAATTGGCTGCAAAGACGATCGAATTCTTGAGTCAACTGCCGTGATGGAGAGGTGGAGGGTAGTTAAAGAAACAAATTCTAATTCATCAAACGTTCGAGAGTAAGTCCAGGCACAAACTAACCCAAGACTCCCAAGGAAAATCCACCAGGCCAAGCCATTCCAGCCCAAACACGGGGCGCACCCGATATGTCGCCGCAGGTCAAAGGAAGTAATCTGCAAGAGGCCGCTTTGCTGGTATGGATCGCACGTCCTGTTTGACATGACGTTCAGAACCCACGTATCGCATCACGCGCGAGATATAAAAAAAAGCAAAAAGGGAAAAAACTTAAAAGAGACTCGAACACTACCAAGCAAGATTAAATCTAAGTGTCAAGCAGCGCCACTGGCCGACAAGCCGCATAACACCGTTTGGAGATAGAGAAAAAAAGGTGCGCAGCGGCGACTGTGTCGGGTGGAGACCAGAGAAAACCAAGACGAACAGAACTTTAAAAAAAACCGAGTGACAGGATGGACTTACCGAAGGCGCATGCGAGAAAACCTTGTACTCTTGTGCGAGGTGCTCGTCCAGCTCGAGTATTGAAGCTACATTTCCACATCTATCCATTTCAAATGAATGTCACCCGATTCAAGTCCAGGAAATTATCCAGTGAGCGCTCCGGGAAGACACGCCCAAGGCTTATCCATGACCTACCGATAACAATAGTTCGGGGCGCTCCAAACCGTCACGATCGTCCCATCAAACATGAGTTTGTACCCCTCCATAGCCAGCTGGTGCGCCCGGGCAATGAGGTCGATCGCATTATGGTGCGCAAATGTCTTGGTAATGTCCGACCCGAATAAAAAACCAGCTCCCCGCGGCGATATTCCCCATCCCGATATTTCTAACATGCCGTGTTTCGTGGACACGCACACGCACGAGTCAGGCATCAGGGTCAAGCGGGAGGGAGGGACTTACCGTCTGGATCAGACCACAGCAGGTCACACATCGGCCCGTCGTGCGGAACCTCCTGTTTTCGATCAATTGCACGAATCTAGGAAATGCGATAGCCGATTAGTATGGCGCTTTCGACCCACATAGCCCGTCCCCCGTCACTATCGCCGATGGTCACACCTCAAGTCTTTAGGGCGCGCAACGGCGAAAACCACGCCATACACCGTCCACACAACTACTCACCTGATCGATCGATTGCAAGTTTGGACTCAATCCGCCATGCACACAGAATACCCTCCCATCCACAATCGCAGCAAGCGCGAGGTAATCAAACACCTCACAACACCACCTCCACACGTTTGTGCTCCCGTACTTGCGCATGCACTCGTCGTAAAATCCATACACCTGGGTGATCTGCCGTGATTCGTGATTCCCACGGATAAGCGTGATCCGGTCAGGATAGCGAACTTTGAGTGCAAGGAGCAGAAGAAATGTTTCGACGCTGTAAAAGCCACGGTCCACAAAGTCACCTGATGAGATGACGCAATAGGTTAATGAGCTGTCTCGTGATCCAATATCATAGAGCACAAGGCGTGCTAGTGTAGACACGACCGGACCGGGTTGACCTACCCATGAAAAGATAATTCGTCTCCGGACAAAACCCGCCCACTTTAAAGAGTTCCATGAGGTCATAAAACTGGCCGTGTATATCGCCACATATCTGCACGCGTGTGAGGATAGGGAAAAGCCGATAGAGGGGACATTTGCGTGTGAACGAGATGTTCGGTGCGGCGATGTAAGAAAAGTGTGAAGAAACCAGCGATGCTCACTGTCACAGGCGAATCCACGACTTGAACGTTGGCTTCCTCGATTAATATTTCGCGCGCTTTAAAGCAGAGCCGCTTGACCTGCTCCTCGGATATAGGTTCGCACCGCGTCAGCTGTTCGATTTGCCTACGTCACCCAGCCAAGGTTACAGCCATTCGTCATCGTGTTAGTGTTAGGGATCACAAAGTAAACCGGAGTTCCGCGCAAGCATTGGATGTTGGGTGATACCGGAGGCCGGCGCGATTCGGAAAGAGAAAATCATTGAGGTAGCGTGTTAGGGTCATTGTCGGAACGGCGGGATGCCATCACAATTGAATAGAGTTGACATGTTCCGAGGGCACCGGACATGAGGACGCACCGACACGGCACACAGCAGTGGGGCCCATAGGACAATTGGAATATACGCGCACGAAGGAGATGCGGTCAAATCGGAAAGTGACGAGATGGGCCGAACAGTCGCATTCGGGGGCAGTGAGGCATACAGTCATCCCGGAATCGGGCCATGTCGGTGTCGATTGAAGTCATTTCAGTTAAATTTTTTCATGTGGGCGTTTGGACGAAACGAACGAACGGTTACGCCACGCCGTGCGAAGGGAGAATCCAACGCCGAGGAATTTGCAAGAGATGTAAATGTGAGTATGGGGTGGATGTGTACGTGTGGGCACGAGTGGGACAGGCGGTTTGAGGAGGTGGGAAACGAGCCAGAAATCAACGACGCATATAGGAGAAAGAGAAGGAAGCACGAGACGTGAGTAGAAATGCGTTGGTAGCTTCGCCCTCGTCCTCGCGTACATGTGGAAAACCGAAACGCGAGCACGGAGCATATGTATAAGACATACCTATCCAAATCGCTCTCGCCCATCTTTCAGAGGTTTTTTTTTCTAAGATGCGGCGCCTATGGAAACGCGGGCGTTGTGTCGCTTCTGTAGTCCTACCTTGTTTAAGTCAAATGGGTAACAAATAGGACGCGTGAGTGGCATACGGAAGTGGGTAGCAAGAGAGTACTCGATGTTTCACCAGACAAAGACCTATTTTATGCCTTGATAAATTGGAACGATCGAGGCTGACGTTCGCGCTTGCTGGATCAGTGGAGAAAGGTCGTGCTAGGTATGGACGGAGAAGACGACAGACGGTCGTCGTCGGTCGACGGAGTGACTCTAGCGTTGCCTTCTTTGGAGTATCATTCCCACGGTCGCTTACTCTTGTCGCAAGGCCGAATACAAGTTTACCTGTCTCCAAGTTGCTAGTCCTAGCTAGGACAACGAAAGTATATCGCACATCGCACACAATAGCAGGCAGTCAGAAGCAAGAGTATTATATTGGAAGAGCTTCGGAATAGCACAACCGGAGACCTCGTTTCAAATTTTTTATCCTGATCCGGCGTGTTGATGATCCTCTGTGGGGCAGGTACTGCTCTTATTCCCGTCGAAACTCCTCGAGCAATAGATCAAGACGGGAGTCATGATCATGCATCAATCGTCAAGCAAGGCAGTGTCCCATAAACACGGTAAATAACACACGCCACTACATGGTTTTTCTTCGTGCCTGGAGCCTGGAGGCTCGAGCCTGCATGGCACTTGCCCACAACGGGACTGGTATGCGCTTCCCAAAGCACTCCGAAGCAGAGTCCTACCACGGAACTCGGAAGAAATACCGGTCATGGGCATAATTACCAGTGATGAACGTGCAACGTTGTAGTCGCATCGCACTGTATCTCGATGTTAGCGTGTGTATCGACTGGCATGAATGGGGTAGTACGTGCCCGGGTCCATGATGGACGTGGATGGAGTCGGCGTGCCTTGGAGCATTGCTGTGGAAGCAGTGGAACATTGTAAGTATGGATAGATAGAAGCAACAATTTATATTGGAGGCGCATGACCTACACACCCATAGCTGTGCAGTCCCCTTTGCAACAGCCAACTTTGTCCCAGCTCCAATGAACGGCCTGCCAATCAGACTATCCCATATACCGACAATGGCCACACCTCCGTTGTGTTCACGACATTTGCCTTGCCCCGAATAAGCGGTTTGATCGGCAATCCCTCTAGGCAAGCTTGCATTGATGGACGCAAAACACCAGGAGTGGTTTGTTTTTCTATGAACAATACTGTACAGTATTGAGGTGGGAATATAGGGTACGTGTACTTGCGAAAGACAGGTAGCGATGCAATTGACTTAATCTGCAACGGCGGCAGCAAAGGGGAGACGATTTTAGTGATACAGCAGGGGGTGCGTGGACGCCAGAACAGACATAAGACAAATCAGGGAAGCGACGGGAGGAGTGCAGGGGAAGCAGACGACAGAGAACTTAGAACGCTGAAATTGGTGAGCCCGGCATGCAAATAACCGGCTCACATCACAATTAAAAGAAGAAAAATAAAACGACGCGAGCGAAGAGGAAAGAGAAGAACGACGCATCTAATCTTTGAAAACGTAGCGATTAGCGATCTACGACCGCCCCCTAAGCAACTCGGTCTTCCATCCGTGCCCCACAGACAGCGGGGGTGCATGGTATGGGTACCCTCCGATAGACGAGTGGGCGTGTGAATGGTGATGGGTCATCGTATACACTGACGCTCCCAAGCTCGTCGAGGTAGATAAACTGGGAACCTGAACGTGCGGCGCTAGACGTCCCATGTCACCCCTTACAACGCGTTCGTTCTGGATAGGTGCCAGAATAGGAGGAGGGGAATCGTATCTAGGAAGGTTTTGTTGGGGGATTCCCATAGAATGATGGGAGGCATGGAAGGATGGCTGCACGCCGATATGTGCAGAAGAACCGGGTATGTACCCGTTCGACATGCCAGTGTGGTCATCTAGGGAAGGATAAGACGCCGCAGCAGTGTCATGGGTACCCTCGCTGCGGTATGCCGAGTAGCTTGGTGTGGAGGGTTCGGATGCCTGCGAATGAGGGGAGACAGAGACAGAGTGGGAAGAATCCGGCGAGGGCGTGTTGTAGTGCACTGGATAGGATTGTGGGTGAGACAAGTGGGAAATAGAGAGGCGAGACGAGTGGGAAGGCACGTGCGTCGAGGAGGCTGGTGAGTGGTTGTGGATGGCTGTCCATCGAAGACTGGTGCAAGGCAGAATGAAGGCGAGCTGTGGACGGTTTCTCGTCGTAGGACTGGGAATACGAGTAGCTGTGATCCTGTACGGAGGGCGCTGTGCCGGGTGCGTGGTATCCATATCCGGATGAATGGGCAGATTCGCTGAAGCTTGGAGGGCTATCAGCGAAGTGGGTTTGCAATGGTGAATGCTGCGCCACATGTCCGTTGGAGAGTGGCTGGGAATGTGGAGGTATAATTGGATACGTATTCTCCAAGGGTGTCGGGGATCGGCTGGACACGCTGTCGGATTGAATGGTGTCTGGATATATGGAGTATGCAGGAACAAGTGCGGGAGGGGAATCCGGTGGAGGAGGGATGGCATGTTCCAATGGAGGGGGAGTGATGAGACCATCATGTGAAGAGCGGTCCGACATGGTCAGGAGACCACTCGAGCGGCTACCCCTGTGTGCGGCACCGACCGCACGAGCGATTGCAGCCCGCGTGGCGGAGCTGGAGCTCCTTCTCGATCCCGGAGACAAGTGGATACGATAGCTAAAATGGAACGTACAGCTCAGCACAGGAAGACAGCAAGAGAGGAAACGAGGAGGCGCGCCATGGGAGAGGGGAGAAAAGAAGATATATAGGACAGGTACTCACTGTTGTTGGAGATTGTCTTGCCTAGAGCATCTGGTTTCGCAACCAGGGAAGGGACATTTGTGGTTTCGCTCACCAGTGTGTACGCGGATATGGCGTGCTAGGTGGCCGCTGGTAGTGAAGCCGCGGTCGCAAGTTTGACAGACATGTTTTTTCTTGGCGACGGAGTGAGATGGGTTTTGTGGCGAGAGGTGAGGAAGCGACCCTGGCGCGGTAGGGGATTGCGGGGACACGGATGAGGGGCTCATGTCGGAATGATGGCGAGGCATGAAGTTGGTGGTGTGCAGGGACGCAGACCAAAGAAGGAGGCACTGAATGAGCTGAGCTGAGGCCAGGCTTGAAACTGCCTGTCCTTTATGAATGAAAACAGTCAGAGTACCTGCGAGGCAGTGAGGCCGACACAAAAAAATAATATACGTAATTGACCATCATTTACGGAAGAAAAAAAATATACATTTTATGCCCATTTCATGCTTGATATGGGGGCTTCTTCTGCCGCATCTCAGATCGTCCAATTGGGGTCTAGCAGAGTTTTGGCTTTGAATCTGAGTCTGGAGATCTTCCTCGGAACTTGCCGCTGAGCTTCTCCGCAGGTTTGTTGTTGGCACGGAAGCTTTTCCTCCGACATCGGACCCTTATTACATGGCCTATGGGTACGACTGCCCGCCTCGAAGAATGGCAGCAACGCCCAACAGCTTGCTCAGATCCAAGTTGCACTACAGCGGCAGCGTTGTGAGCTCCTCATGACAGCGGTGTCAAGGTTGAGTTCAGCGCATGACACGTGCACTACTGTAACACGGCTGACTACACTTAACTCGTCCACGTGACCGGTCTGATCGACAAATCAACCATTCCATTCAATCGTCGCCCCAAACCGTAGTAGCGGGCGAGCCGCAACGTTTGCTGAACACGTCCACTCAACTCAGTACATCTTTCCCACCATTCAGTTCGACTGCCAGTTCAATGAGCCATCCCATCCAGGCACCCCCCTTTTTCGGGCCCGCCACTAGTAGACACCCACACATACCTTCTGATTGGACTTTGTCCTTCATACCGTGGCGCCACTCACTCCGCCCGCCGCTAAGTAATAGAGAAAGTAGTACCAGTCTCTCCCATGGATACACTCCCTGCTACTACTTCCACCGTGAAGAGCGTCTCCCCGGTATTATCCCTCCGCTCTTCTAAGCGGTCGCCCCTGTCCACCTTTCTTCTCGACTCATCACGTATGCGCACTTATCGCCACCCCGTAGCATCATAATCATCCAGTCATCGGCGCCGATCGCGCCGCCAGTCGCCATGTCGCTCGCACACTCCCGTCGTCGTCACTTCCAAGAACAACAAAACAAACGACAACAAGAGAATAGAAAAAAAAACATTCATTCATTCCTCCCAATTGAGTTCTAGTTCGTCGTGATGGTATCAGGTCAAACTCTCACGCGGACCTGCAGTTCTCTTCCCACGTTTCCCCCCTCTCCCTCGATCATATCTTAAGAAATGTGTACATACTGACCTGACCATACGTACATATACGCTCGTACACCTGTGCAATCAATCTTTCCACCTTCCCCGATTACTTCCAACTACATACTGCAGGTGTGATCGCCATCTGTGAGTCCACTGGACGATCGCTGTAAACCTCAATCTAGGCCCTCTTCCATCCATCCTCGCCAATACCTCCTGCCCGCGGCAATCCCAAGTCTGCCACGATGAACTCAGTCTAGTCCGACTTGCCACACCCCATGCTTGAACCACTCGGTGGCACCGGCACAGGCGGATCAGCTATCCGTGCTTACCGTTTTGATAGAAGTCTGGTCACGTGTTCACCATCGTTCATTTACTTGTCTTTCATGTCCCTCCTGCCCCCGTCTTGTCATGGAACCAGTGGGAGATCTTACATGCTGGACTTAATACGTACGTGACCCTGTATAATATGTATTCGTCTCATCGCGTGGTCTGGTCTGTCTATTTTCTGTTACTCCAACTCACACCATCTTCCACGCCACTCGGAAAGTAAAAACATTCTGACAAGTTAGCGTTGTGCCAGTGTCAATCTTGAGCTACTTCTTTGAAAACCAGCAAGAAATACCACGCACTTCACGGTATGTGTACCTCACGCCGTTACCGGTCTACGTTCGTGGTACATAACACAGTAGCAACTATCACATGTCACTCTGATATTTGCTTAGCGACGAATCTATACAGTCTTGGCTAGCTGAACGCTAACACATGACAGATCACAAGGATGTCAATTATGTTTCGAACTGCGTGAGGAACATTCTAATGATATTCTTCGTCCCTCAGCGCTCAGCTCCGGGGCCTCCTTGCTCCCAAGCTGAAGTATGATCGCTCGCACCTCCAAGTCAAACAGGTTACGTCGTAGTACGTATAGCATCGCATCAGAGCAACCCTGAAAAGTCAAACTAATAAGACCTAAGATCCCCAGTTCCGCTGGGGGTGTCGGTCGTTCCCCCGTCGTTTCGATTTCGGTATCCTTTCGTCTAGAGGGGCCAATCAGGCATCTGTCAGTGTCGATGTGTCAAATTCGTCGTAATAACACCAGACCGGCAGTATACAGAGCGTATTAGGTGCGGTGCCTTGAACTTACTGTACTAGGAAGGATCGCATCATCGAAGTACCGGCCTTGGACGCCAAATTACCGGTAATGTACATATGATACGCGGTAGACAGTACATTGCATGCAAGTTCTTCGTCCAAATGACTCTCGACCGTCGCCACGGCCGACTCACGACTACCACGATGCCCGATCGGGACGGCCACCCAATCACATAGTGGTCGTTTGACCGGAAACACAACGATCATCATTCGACCCTGTCAGTTGAGCCATTGGAGAAACGAGGTTAGCACCCGGAAGCGTTCGCAGTCGTCACGTGTGTATGTGGGCTAAGCACATCATGGTGTCTGCTCAGATGATCACCCTAACAAGACTTCACGTTCCCCCCATAAAGCATGCCTACTGACAAAACACTCCATCTGGCGCCCCTTGTTTCGGAAATAGCAGCCGGATCTGCCCGGTGAACATCAATGGACTAAGCTTGGCCAGGTTGCACCATCGGAAACGTGGGTCGAGTGGTGGCGCTTCAAGGTATGGACGAGGTTGCCATGGGTATGTATAGGCCGAAAGCATCGCGTGCATTCATCTCTGCGTTAAGATACACAACGATCGTCGGTGCAAGTCGGACTTCTCCTTTCCTCGGTATTTGCATCCTTTCTCGCTCTATCTATGATAGGGCATTAGTCCGGTGCGTTCAGACATAATGGAACACGCACACACCCTAATTATAGCCTCGCGGGCACCGTGTGTATGATCATGCGATGGCGTCACATGCACATACACCACCATGGTGCAGCTACATTAAGAGTAATCGATGGATCAGCACCTAGAGCGTCTTCGGCAGCATCAAGAACTCGGCCCATCGGATCCGACAAAGTACTGCGTTCGAGCATGTTCAGTGGTGACATGGTTGCAATGTCCGGACAACAGAATTTGTGATAACGCCAAATGAAGTGGAGTCCATCCAAGCGAATGGTAACGTCGTTGGGGCGTACAACTAGATTCTAGATGGTGGCCAGAGGCACTTACTACAAGGTTTGAGAAAAGGGTGGGCACGATCTTCGGATACTGGGCACATCCAACGGTTCACAGACCAGTTTCAGCTGCCTTGCTAAGCGTCGGTAGCGACTTGATTAACGTACGCTTTAGTGTTCACCCACCTGCCCCACTAAGGTTACAACACCGATGCATATTGTTCGGATGCGGCTGGTGGGTAAGCTTCACCCATCTTTGACAAAGCGCTTCCTGGTGTTTAGCTATGCCATGGTTAATCACCTTTACGGACGCAACGTTGGAGTTCCTCACGTACCTAGGAACACCCGATGCCCTTGGCCTTCCCCACGGACACAGCCTAAGTTCCGCGCCCTGTAAGGCTTTCACGAGGCGGATCAGGTAGGTGCCTTGCTCACTAGGTAGTTGCGAACGCGAGTTACGAGTTTTAGATACTGTTCAATTGAACTTGAAGTTCAAAATCCAACGTGTAGAACGTAACATGTAGCAGCCCAACTAGTGCCTGTCACTAATCGAGCCAAACGAGGTCGTAACTACGCAGCGCCGTCTTCACGGTAAAACTTAGTCTAATCGGTTTAGCACGTTTCCAAGTCGCTTGAATTTGGGTTTTTTGGCTGGGGTGCTGTCCATGGCGGACCGCTACGCGCTCTTACAAGGTGAAACTGTCCTGCAAGTCACTCTGCGTTCTGTCAGCGGTGGGAACCACTGCAATTACCAGGAAACCCTTCGTAGACGCGTGACGGTGCGTCAGCGGCGTTGCTAGGTACGTATGCCCACTAAGCTCTGTATGTCTCTGTGCTGAATACACTAACATGTGTGTGAACATATACGTACAAGTTAGAACGGAGGCTTTTAAGTCAGGTTCAGGGACAGCGTCGGTATTTCACGCGCTACGGGTGTCAGCAATTGGTTGATCACCGGGATTGGGTACACGAGGGCCATTGTGGAACACTTACCTTAGGTTCCGGTACATACTCGTTAACTTCTCAAGTATGTATCTGCGTGGGTTAGTGGGCATGCAACACTTGGGGCCCGTGGCAATGCCGTCAAATGGTGGAAGCAAACTTTATCAACAGGGGACTCGCTCCAGATCAAAATGATGAAATCATAAGATGTACAAGCAAGGCATATTGATAGTAATGGCGCAGGCTGTCAATGTACCTGTCCCAAATTGTTGACTGTATCTGTACTGACGAAATGGGCAAGACCAGCCGCACTAAAATCACGATTGACGGTTACATATTCAAAAGTGATGTTCGCTTGAACGGTCGTGAATCCGACGTCGCAGACCTACGTTGAATGAGCATACTTTACGCATGGAGCGGCACCTCATGATTTCCCCATGATTTTTTCTTTTCTTCTCCTTTTCTCTTGTCGAGTCGGGGTTCGTTCCGCTCTCCGAGGCGTCTACGAGATAGCGGGACGCATCTACCGTCATGAGCGATAAACGAAGCGGAAGCGCCGAGCATTTGTAGTGTCATGTAACTGACTATGGTATTGACGTGCCAAAACCTGGGCATCGACCTTGAGTAGAGTCGGAAGGACACAGCCGATCCCCACGGGTTGCTCCGTAGAATATGCTAAAAAGAACGTTTACTTACACCCTTCGACGAACCTTTGCACGTGGCACGTCAACCTACCGGGCCACTCGGGCGATGGGACTTAAAAGTATCTGATAACCCAAGGCCGACTCGAGTGCTACGCACTATGTACGCAT
Source organism: Pisolithus sp. B1 (assembly GCA_024663435.1). NCBI lineage: Eukaryota > Fungi > Basidiomycota > Agaricomycetes > Boletales > Pisolithaceae > Pisolithus > Pisolithus sp. B1. The sequence continues at coordinate 20,185 of JANFAA010000074.1, forward strand.
CCGCAGCTGTCTAAGCATGCCTGCGTTGCAGCTGGAGTAACCGGCGATAGAGCCGTCCAGACTCGCCACGACCTACGAGGACCTAGGGTGGAAGAGAGAAGAGTGTAAGATATGTCCACACCAACTATATCTCCATGGATTTGGGCTGAAACAGGCCAAGACAGACAAGCCTGTTTATATTAGTTATGCCCACCTCTGCAAATGAAGACCAATAGCGTGAAACTTACAAGACCAACGCCACGTCTCTAACACGTATGACGGTCCGAGAATTGTGCTTACCGTATCAATACATCATACGATGGAGCTCGCGGTCATATGTTGTGAGGTGTTGAACACTGACAAGTCGACTGTGTTGCATTTGGGCTGTAAAAAATAAAATAAAATAATTGAAAAGCATGGAGCTAGGAAATGGAAAGTTCAAAGATAGCAGTACTCCAGTGGACTCGAGCTTAGCTGGTGACAGCGGCTTGGCATCCCGCAGTACTGATGCATAGGACACGAAGGTACACCGACGATGTCGTGGGACGAGGTGATATCGAAAGTTCATTGAGAATGTTCTCAAATCAAGAACAAGGAAGCCAAGGGGGCGCAACTGCAACCACAACCGCGGTCAGTTTGAAAGGGTCCGCAAGGGTATGCACCGCCCCCCATCGTCGATCGATAGCAATGCCTAACACCGCATGCGGGACGGGATTTCTCCCCCGAGCACATGGGCGTTCCCGAGGATCCGAAATAAAGCAGAGTCAGCGCTCCGCCGACCGCGAAACCGCGAGGACTCCGGTGCCAGTGGACTTAAGACCTACAAGTACGTGATGATGCATCGATCATACTTAGCCCCACTCATACGTTATGGGGTTAACGCAGTGTGAGGTTGGACTGGCCTGATTCAGAAGGCTTGGATCTTCTGTGTGCTGTCTAAACGTCATCTAAGACGCCTTTGTTTTCCATGCGTTTCAGCGATAACCCCTTGGTTCGGCGACGCCTCCCCGCAACACCGCAAGTTCTGAAAAGCAAGTTCACGGTGAAGGCGATACGGTATACCTCGTGTCCAAATGGGAACCCGACTGATCGCAACTCCCCAATTACCTTCCCCCTTTCCGTGCATAGTATGACAATGATGCATGTTGGGTTGGGTTTTCTTCCGGAGCTATTCGGCCCTACCGTACAGTATCTCAAAAAGGTAATGCACAGGATTAATAATCAGACAGATCATTGTCCTCCTTGTCAACAACTGGACCAACGACCGTGATTAATAGCTCACTAGCTAGCTAAAGTACTGGACATGAGTGTGGTATGAAAAGGATAGACAAACTGAATGATGGTTTGACTACATGAAGTAATTAGGAAAAAAAGTGCTGTGCAATTAATATTTGGATGCTGGTATGTGCTCAAGAAAAATGGATGCCATGAGTGAGGTATTCGAGATATGAAAATGAGCTTTTTAATACTTAGTGTAGCCACCTTTAGCTTCAAGGAGAGCCTGAACACGTTCCGGCATACTGTTATATAGCTTCGCAACGTAGTCGTCCTCGATGTCTTCCCACTCCTCAACCAAAGCCTCCCATAATTGAGTGATGTTTGATGGTAGCTTCGTTCGAGTACGCACACGACGTTCCAAATAGTCCCAAACATGTTCAATAATATTCATATCGGGGCTTTGTGCAGGCCAGTCGAGTAAATCGAGTCTCTGATTCTTGAACCACTCAGAGGCGAGCTTCGAAGTGTGCTTCGGATCGTTGTCTTGTTGAAAATAAATATGTTTTTTCTTGATTCCGAGGTCGCTAAGGGTCCCTAGAAGGTCGTCCTGCAGGATTTGCACATACAGCTTCGCGTCCATGCTGCCTTCAATGCGGCATATCCGACCCAGCCCAGTGGCTGTGACACAGCCCCATACCATGACACTGCCACCACCGTGTTTCACGACCTTCTTCGTGTACCGTGTGTCAAAACCTTCCCCAGGCCTCCTCCAGCACCATTCCCGCCCGTCTGAGCCAAAACGATTGAATTTTGACTTGTCCGAAAAGACAACAGCTTGCCAGTCCTCTGCCGTCCAGTGAGCATGAGCCTTTGCCCACTCAAACCGCTTTTTCCTGTGAGCCTCAGACAAAAAAGGCTTTGGACGGCGTACATAGCCCTTTAGACCACATGTTCGTAGCCTTACTCGGATTGTCTCGGCATTTATATCTGGGAAGAACTTCCTCTGCAGGTCTGCAGTGTCATGAGCTTTCCCCTGCCCAAGAAGTCGGACTGCATGACGAGTGTCATTAGAGGTAAAAAGGCGTCGGCGACCTGGTTTTGGCTTGACAGCATAGTAGTCTTCGGATTTAGCATAACGCTTGACAATGCGTTGGACTGTAGTACGATGAATTCCAAACTTTTTGGCAACATCACTGTCAGACAGGCCAGCTGCCTTGTCTCGACAGATCCGGGCTTTCTTTGTTGGGCTAGTGTACTTTGTCATGGTGAAGTTAAAGGAGAGATACTGCTGATGGCTTCTGAGGTGGTGCACAGGTGGTAGATTCAATAGCAAAAAAAGTGAGGCAAGTTTTCGTAACACCTCCTTGTCAGCCAAAAAAGAATTGCACAGCACTTTTTTCAATGTTCATGCTACAAAACACCACAGCAAAAAGATAATGCAAAAAAATAACTTTCAGCTGATTAAACAGACTCTGGGGAACATATTGGAGTAGTTATATGGGTATATAATTTAGTGTTACAGGATCTGCTGGCGGAGTGCGGGAAATATAGCGGGTGTGCATTACCTTTTTGAGATACTGTATCTTACTTTCAAATTTAGACCTTTCCCATTGTTCAGGTCATCATGTGTGTACTATATTTAATAACTTCCGTCGCTTGCAGCCGCCGATGCTGGTCACACAGTCGATTTCCTCGCTGGCAAGGATAAAAGTATGTATTTCTGCACAATCTTGACACAATGAACGATGATGGGGGACCTTGATCAGAGAGAAGTACTGTACGTGTGATCATTTGATGGTGATTAGGCCAACGCCGGATTCCATCTACGATACCTTTTTCGGTAACTCGAAGCGCAGCAGTATTGAATATTGAAGCTTGAAGGTGTGGCATGGCTTGGCTTGTCCGCACTAAGTACGTCGTGTCCGTGAGAGCGCGGGGTTAGATGAACATTTGAACCCTGTTAACTGCCTCGTTCCCCTGCTTCAAGCTTATTTTCCAGGGACGATTTCACTTACTGGGATGTTCGTAACGAAAGATGTCGATATGGGTACCGAAGTGTAATTGTTTATTGAAGGTCACAAGGATGGGCCCCGATGCACGTAGCGACTCTCAAGACATACCCCTAAGACTACGTTGTGCGTTCCGACAACTCACAGATATGTATTTCTAGTTCCATGTATCATCGCGCCAAGTCAGGTTGTGGTTTGGCTGGAGATTTCGAGTTACGGTAAACAGCATCGCTAGTATGGTTTGTAGATCATAACGAAGCTTTCACAGCCATTACAGTACTCCCTGTAATGGACCAACAAGCTATGCACACCTGTGGGTGCTGTCCCAGCATTCAATTAGCGATCACCGGCGACTGGTAATGCGACGTTCGCACTGAAGAAGGTTTGGGAACTGGATCAGGACACCGTGACGGGCAATCGGGCGGAAGCTCAGAGGCGCGCTGACCAGCAGGCACTGCTCGTCGTCCAGAGCACTGAACGTACGCGATACGCACACACTGGCCAGCGCCCTATTATCAGAGTGGAGTGGCATGTGTGGCGCACTCACATTGGTTAAAGCTTGGCGTACAGAGGGTCGCCACGCCAATCGCTTAGTACAGACTTGGCAGAGTGGGTTTGCAGCGAAATCAGGTCTTGCCAACAGGGAACTGTGAGAATGCACTTTTTTTCACAGATCTCTCACCGGGAAGACCGATAGAGGTGATTGTAACCCATGATCCCGGAGTCCCCGGCAGCTCGTAAATATTAGGCTTCAATGCCACTGCAGCGTGCAACCAGGGAGGCAGGACCTGTGGAAATGGAACGTCCCAGACACGGCATTTAATACTCGCCGAATCAGTGGTAGCCATTGAAACTTAGATAACGATAGACTGGCGGTCTGGTGGTAATGTGCTCCAACTTCTCTTCGGTAATGCACGGCAATGCTTTAACAATAGTTTAAGTGTGCGTGTCATGACCATGTGCTTCGAATAGAATCATACGGGGCCATTACACGAGAATCGCATGGTGAGCGGAGACATAGGAATAGAGAACAGAGGAAGGGGCGGATCGTGGTATCATCGTATCAGCTCCCAATCGGCTTCCCTACTTCAAAAGCCGTTGGTCCAAGCGTGCGGGGCTTCATGTTTTGCATTACGATGCCAGTCTCCTCCCTACCTCAAGCCTACTATACGGATACAGCTCACCCACATACTCGTCACACGACACGGAAGAGTGCTTTTCTTAGAATAATCGGACAGGCTTGCCCATCGTGCTCTTAATGTGGAGCGATTTGACGTTCTGCCAGTTCTTCTTCAGTAGGGAAACCAAGAAGTTGATGCCTGGGAGGTATGAGAACACCGCGGTGAGATTGCAAGATTAGAAATAACACGCACTCAACATGACGTTGGCCAACACTTGGTCTTCCGTCATTTGGACGTGTCCGACTGCTACACCTAAGCACAGCACCTTCTTAAGTTGGAATTTGATCGTCGAACGGACTTCGACAAGCTTGTTGGAGAGATCCTCGGAGTGAGATACGGGCGTAGGGAATTTTCCGGCTGTGATAGAGTCGTGAGACTCAGTAAGATCGGGAAGGGTCATGATTACCTTTTGAAAGACCAGGACCGAGGAGACGAGGAATCTGTTTAATAAGGGCTTCGGAGGCCAAGAAGGCGTCGTATTTCTTTGCGAGCTTCTTGACGAGCTTCTTGTTCTTGTTGAGCCTAGTGGACCGGTCAGTGGTAGATCACGTCAATGCTTCTTCTACGCGTACTTCTTCAAGTCATCGACGGACATGTACTCGAGATCAATTTGCTTGGCGCGGTCAATGTCAGCGACATCGGCAAGAATGCAGATGGACATGCGTGGACGGGGGACGTGGGGGAGTCTATACAATGCAGTCAGGGAAACACTAGGAGTGCAAGCTTCAGTTTTTTTAACTAACTTGACAGTGCCAGAGAAACGCTTGTCTCTCTGGGGATCATAGTTTTTGAGACCGATCTGAAGTTCAATTGTCTCCACGAAGTTACGCTTCTTCTCGCCATTGGCTTCTGCTAGAATTTCCTTGACGGAGCTCCGCACGCTTGACACTGAGAGCTTGGCGCTGGTGCGAGTGCTCAGTCAGTAACGAGCCTGAGTTGAACGGGGAAGCCATACCTCATGCTTGAATTTTGACGACCACCGGGTGTGGATGGGATTGATGAAAGATTTAAAGTTCAGTGTGGCGGGTATGGGATATACAGCGTGACATGACCAATCTGTGTCACGCACCGCCTTGATCACATGATTCTGTCACGTTTGGTCGGTCTTTGTGGCCCACCGTCGCTGGCGGGTTCGACATGCCATTGCCAGTGCTGTCGTTGTGATACACCGGCTGTCCATAGACCATCGCATTTCCTGTAGTTACATACACTATTACTCGTAGAAGGTGCGTCTTCTCGCTTATTTTATATTCTTGCTGACCCACTTCTTCGGATAGCCGAATATGTCCCGCCCATGGCACGGCGAAGACCCGGGTCCATCAGTGCCAATGTGAGTTTCACTCGTACACCTAATAAAGTCGTTATAGCTCCCCACAGGCCTCAGCCTGATACCCCCGAGTCTGACCTCGGATCAGTCTCACCGAGGACGGCGCTTCTCTCCCTCCCTGAAGACCATGACCTAGGGCAAGGTGTTCGCGGTCCAAGCCAAAAGTTTCGCAGACGACGCGAACGTGTTCACTCATCTGCCACTCCCCGCGAGCTTCTTCGCCTTTTAATCAATGAAGAATACGAGAGCCGGCAGACGCGCAAAGTCCTCCACACTGTATTCACTCGACTCGAACAAGAAACCCGGCGTGCTCTAGACGCCCAAAAGCGTTTGGAGGACTCGTTAACTCGGGCAAGGACTATCAGCGACGCACGCATTGCGGCTCAGCAGGATGCTGCCCGCGCAAAAGAGGAACTGAGGTTGTATAAGTTACAGTTAGAGACCGCACAGGCGGAGATTTTGCGTGCGCAGGAGATAGTCCATACCGTAGAGGCTCAACGTGACGAAGCGGAGGTTGTTGCAGCGTCCGCACGTACGAAGGCCCGGCAGTTGCGTCAGGAGCGGCTTATCGACCTCGCCCGTGAGGAGGGTCGGAGGTTGGGTTTCGAGGAGGGTATTCGTCGTGGCCGCAAGATAAGATATAGAGAAGACCGCGCTATGGGTATCGATGATGGCCGTCTTCAGATGGAGGATGTCGCTACCAGTACAGTTGACAGGCTTCTCGCGGCTCGTGATGAGTTCGAAGAGGACAGCGAGCCAAGCGACCCACCCCTACCTAGGGAAGTTCACCCGCCGCCAGATCTCGATGGTGATCGGACGCCTACCTTGGAACAGCGTCCTGGTAACTCACGCAGACGTCGCAATCCAGAGCGAGAGGTCGCACGGCCCGTTCCGCATATTTCCCAACCTATTGTGATTCCCGCCTCACCAGCAGGACCTCCGCCAGGTGTGACCATGTCTGTTCGTTCGATTGCGAGTAATCCGTCACGACCCACCTCCGCGTTCTCCCGCCCAGCATCCCTCCGGAACGTGCCACCAACAGTAAATCATGTCGAGATTCATGTACCCCCTGAGGGGTATATTCCTACTGCTGATCCGGATTCAGGGATTGTTCTTCCCCCTCCCCACGAACTACAACGTAACATCCCCTCTCCAACGCTGTCTCAACGAACAATGGTACCAGTTCCCGAGAATGAAGGTGTCAAGAGGCGAGATTTCGCCTATGAATCGTATCGGCGCCAGCAGCGGCGGTCGTCTATAGACTCGACGGCCTCTACTAAGCTCTCTGCGTCGACAATGTCTCAGCTTGGTGACCTTGTAGGGCTACCAGGTTCTACTTTCGTCCCTCAGCGGCGGGGTGGGCGTGATCGTGATCGTGATCGCAGCGAGGGGTTGAGTGTTATCCACGAGGTTTCCAGCAGTCATTCAATGGACTACCCTTCCTCCGCGGCAGGCCCATCCCATAGCGGGAGACAATCCCGCAGGAATGATCGGGAACCCATGGATAGCGAGGCAACACTGCGGCGCCAGGACAGTCGGCAGTCGAAACAGCAATTAGCTGACGAGCTTCGCTATTCAGATACGGCAGCACCCGAAGAATGGAGACGTCAAGGGGCCAAGGTTCGTATCTACCGGCCATGAATTGTATTATCAACCTTTCAACTGTCTGTTAATATGTCCTCTGTCGCCTTAGGTCCAATCACAGGCGTCCAGCAGTACGATGAATAGGCACCGACCATCCCAAGTAACGACGCCTGCGCCACTCTCGCCTCTACAGACCTCACAACCTGTACTGCCACCAAATCTGCGGGGCGCACCACCGACTTTTCAACCTCAGTTTCAGGGTCACCCGTCTTACTACAATGAAGCGGACCAACGTCGCTTATCCTCGGGTAGTTCCGTACCCGACATCACCATTGAACCTCCGGTGAGAACCTCTCGTCCTTTTCTGTCATCTGCCCTTTCTGCGAACTAGTTCTCTTGCGGTTTGGCTGACGTTTCTTTCCATGTCCGTCACTCCACCATGTGTTGATCCTGGAATAGTCGGGTCCCTCTTCAGATGCGCCGTCACGTGGAACTGCCGGCCGTCACCAGATGTCAGGTTTTTTGAGCCCTGATCACGCCAACATACCCCTGCCTATCCCTCCGCCTGCGGGGTACCAGGGACATCAGCAGAGACCATCGTCTCCGGCCTCCTTAGTTCCGACAGTCCCCAACTCACCAGTGATACCCAACTTAGGCCCTGGTCAAATGTTCGACGGGTTGTCGGATGGACAGCTTCCCACCCGTTACACTCCCACGAGATCGAGTGCTAATAATGTTGGCGATGGGCCCGTGATTCCACAGAATGTGCGTCCCGCTCCCCAGCGGTATTCTCCGTACGCGCCTGCGTCGCCGCAGCCTGGCGACCGAGGAAGAGAAAGACAGCCGGAGAGTGCAAGGAACCCGTATGCGCCACCAGAACTTGAACGTGATAGAGGAAGAGATCAGCGCTCGAGGACTTACTCTTACCCGACGTCGCCAACACCTGCTGGGATGGCATACCCTGCTCCGCCGATCTCGCGCGGATCTGCTCGGCCTGCGAGTCCCTCGCAATCTACACTAGACGAGCGACGGCGCAGCGCAGCTGGGATGACACCCGGCCATGCACCTACGCCCGGACCAGGCTCTACCGGGCGATACAGTGTCCCACCTGAGGCCACTGCCTCTAGTGGACCTGGCAAGCGGTACAGCGTTCCCGGAGAAGCGACGAGCAACGCTAGTTCAACCACTACGCGATATGCTGTACCGGGACAAACATCCTCACAAGGCTCCCAGCCTCGGGGCGGACATCAACGATACGACCCGCGCATGTACAACGATCCTGCGTATCTTTCTAGCAGGGAATCACTGGATACCATGACAGACGTAAATACAGCTGCGAATGCTGGACGGGGAGGAAGGATGCCCGGCTCCCCGACACGTAGACACGAAAGGTTGCGGTGAATATAAGATGAGTGTAGTTTTCATCCGGAAGGTTTGAGAGTTGCGTGTTAGATTTAGGATGACATTGGAATGTACCAAGATCCTGGATGGAGTGGTTCAGCTGGAAGGAATGGTGTTGCTTCCATTTAGTCTCTTGCAAGTTTGGTTTATGTAGATTTGTACGCGAACATCGATGTACATATACCCGCAGTTCAATGTCTGACGTTCTGTTGAGAAGTTTACCTGAAGGTGAATCTTGCGGTTAGTAGTGGACACAAACGAGACACTCAACGATGATTGCGGAGCGTGCGCTGCATGTTGGACTTGACGACCAATTTGCAGTACTAGTGCCGATCCCCGTGGCGAAGCTGACGTCGTCTCAAGATGAGTGCGAAAAGGAGACTAGTCGAGGATACGACAGGTGAGCCTACACTGGCGTGGCTAGTCATTCCTTTCAAGATGAACAATACTGTGCTTTGTGTCTTTGACATTGTCATGTACTGCTAGCAGATGATGATGTCCCCGTCGGGAAGAGACAAGCTATCTGCCCCAACTCTCCAGAGCGCGGCGGAGCTAACGACGCGCAGGTACCGGAGACTCCTCTCATCTCGCTGCTAGACCTCTCAGCGCTGACCACTCGGGACGAAATTTCATCTCGGTTTGATGCAATTGCCCGCGAAGTCCTCTGCAACTACGTCCTTACCATCGTGCACAATGGCATCTACAGCGACTACGAGATTCTCGAGCTGGAATTTTACCTGCAGAAGTCTGGGTGTCACGAGGATCCTTTTACACACGGAAGCTTTGAGCAGGAACAAAGTGGCCAATGGTAACGTGAAACAGAGCACCCGTATATACTAGGCAGTCGTGATACTCAAAAGCCGGCACAGGTATTTTCATCGCACGCCCTGTCGTGCCGATGGAACTTCGTCTGGCCTTCCGGTCAGAGCGGCAGGGGGTTACAGAGGAGGTACTCGCAAAGGCCTAGACCTAACACTGGGCCCACCACCGTTTACTGCTGAACGGCCACGAATCATCACGGTACGCGGAGGAGCGCTTTTGCGTACCCTTCGACGATATCCTGAGCAGAAAATCATATGCGGTCCCTCACTTCTTGTCGACGAGGTTCTTCGTGCCAGTGGAGCTTCTTCCGTTTCTGACTTGGTCACTGGTGTATGGAATGATGACATCGGGGCCCTCACGGTACCCGCACACCCGCGGTCCACTTATATGTATCTGCGATCTCGTGGAGAGAGCCTAGTCCCGCCATCGAAGACTCTGCAAATAGTATACAATTCCCCTCGTATTGGTCTCGATCTGTCCTCTCCGGAAACGAAAGTTTCCCTTGAGCATACACGCGTCGTCTTCGTCGGTGCACCGTACCGTTACATCATACACCCGGAACTTCTCACAGCCAAGGGCCGTCTTCAAACATTCTGTGGCTTGTACACAGCACTACGAGAATCCAACCAATATCCCCATGATTCTGCTGAACTGAAGCAGGAGCTGTGCCGGCTAATGGGACTCAAAGAACCCAGTGTCGCCAAGCTCCTTGACGACTTCCGAGCGGGCTACGAGACTGGAATGCTTAAGTCGTTTGTAGGTTCAGTGGGCAAGGGAGTTTGTCAATCGTCGTCGGCATACTTGAAGATGATGGGTACTCTGCAGAGAGCTAAGGAGGGGGGATCAAGGTCTTAAAATGGCTGTTTTAGCGTATCATATTTTTGCATATCTCTACTCAGTCGCAACTACTCGTGATTAACCCGACGTGACTCAAGCTCAAGAGTGGTGGGTAATGGGGAAATTACCTATAGCACAGCGTACTTAGTACCATCCTTTCCACGTACGGGGGAATCTGCAGAAAAAAACAGTACCGTGTTCCTTGCCAGGGACGGGCTGGAAAAGTATGAGGAAGTAATGACTACCAAACCTCAGGAGACATAGGATCTTCCAACCTCTGACCAGACACTATAATTGATGACTACAGTCAGTACAACGAACATCTTGGAGTACATATATCGCGATGTCTCAGATTCCTCGAATAGGGGGACACCTTTGCACGACAGAAATCAATAAATGTGCCGTCCCACCCTCACCAACCAAACCTTCCATCGCAGTCGTTTGCTCTCACTTTCCTCCAGAGCCTTCTGCTCTAGAGTATCACGTTGGCGAACTTGCAAACCTTCACCCCGTTTCCACACCGCGTCCGTGTCGAGGTCGACTTTCGGGAGAGGAACGACGCGCTGTCGTTTGCCGAGCACGAGCCGCGAGTATACGACGTATTCGACATAAAAAAGCAAGTAGAGTGTAACACCGATGTACGTCGCGACCACGTTCTGGAAATAATTTGAAAGAGTATCAGCGTTCGCGAACATCAGTTACAACCTGCGCGCATGAAGTGTTAACATGCAACAAACAAGTAACTCACCGTAGGGTTGAATGGCTGCTCCTTCACCGTAGCATACCCTTCCGCGATGAACATCAGAACTGCAAGGAGGACCACGCTAATAGGGAGAATTGGGAACAGAGGCTGGACATAGGGCAAGTCAGCCAGTGAGCGTCCCTGTGCGTGGTACGCTGTGCGGAAGCGCAAGGAGATGACACCGATCGAGCCCCATACCAGCAGCACCGACATACCCGTCAAGTTCAGCAACCACGTGAACACCACACCTTCGCCCCATATGGTTGTCAGGAATGTCAGACAGGCTATGCAGAGCGAAACACTTGATTCATGGTGTGAGTAACCCGTGCCCCATGGTAGGTATACAGTAGTGCGGGTATGGGCGCCCCTCGTTTGTTCACCCAGCCGAAGACTTTGGGTGCCTGACCAAACCTGGCCAATGAAAGTAGCATCCGAGAACTCCCATAGAACGCAGAGTTCGTCGCAGATAACACTGCAGTAAGGAGTACTGCATTGACCACATAAACGGCAGCACCAAAGCCTGCACGCTGAAACACAACAGTGATGGGGATGTCGTAACATCGGAATCTAATCAAAGGCAAGGCAAGGACTACAGCTGCCTCGAGAAAGCCAGAAAGCACGATACTGTAAGCGGATGTGAGAAGAGTAGGATCCTTCCAGTTGATGCAGAGCCCGATGGTCAGGATAGTCAAGACATAGAAAAGCACGATCCGAAAGAATGTCGCCTTGATAGCACGTGGGTCAGACTTATAGGGTCGAACGGGTTCGCCAGCGGCGACGGCGACTAATTCTACACCACCATACGAATAAAACGCATAAACGAATATCTGGACAAAGCTCGAAAATCCCCCTATGAATGCCTGAGAGTTGTGGAAGTTTGAAGGACCCTGCGAAGGTTAGTCAGACTTCCACCGCGCCTCTTGAGGAGGAAAAGTAACTGGACTCACAGGCTCCGGATGACCCTTAATTCCACCCCAGTCATAAATTAGACCCACAAAGATGAAGATCACGATCAGCAAAACTTTGATCAAGGCGAACCAGTACTCGGATCCCCTGATCACAGGTCAGCTTGCTTCTCTCCGTGGGCTGTCACTCAATCTCACCATAAACACGGACGTGGATCAGTTGTAGCGCAAACACAGGAACAATAATTATGAGCGCCCACTGCCAGGGCTGAATGTGAGGGGCCCAAAACTGCAGGATCCGTCGTATAGTTAGAATTGGTCACGTCCCATGCAATCTCGGCCTCGGGAAACCGAAGATAGGTCAATCTGCTTGCCTCCAAGATAATGGCAGCAGCGGTCAATTCACTGGCTAATATTTCAAATGACCCATAGTCGTGTCACCCCGACGGCGCAAGGAATGAGTAGTGGCAAGATACCCACGTATAGACAGCGCCCTATCGGTGGGTGCGCGTCGAGGGGAAAAATTGGACCAACGTCATGAATTTCTAGCAGTGTGTATGAGAATGGGAGAGGTTACGAACCATTGAAATCAGTAATTCCAACCTGTTCCACGCGTGGTGAGACATTGCATTACATCGATGAAAGAAGCCAGCTCTTATCAAGAGTAAACCCAAGAGCAGGAGAGACAAATCTACCTCCGAAAACCGAAAAAGCACCAGAAACCGGGTACGTCGCTGCCATTTCACCACTGGGTGAACAAATGAGGATTTTCCCGACGGCCCAAATTGGAGGGACATACAGAGAGATGACAACAGTGTGAACGAAGAGACCGACCACCACATATGAAAGCAGGGCACTCCTCGGTCCCGCGAGTGCAATAGCCTTGGCATAGCAGTTGTGAGTCTCGAATGAAAGCCAGACGAATGACAACTTTCACTCACCGACCCAGCACTCAGAAATATACCTGTACCAATAGTTCCTGCGATGGCTGACTTCCGCTTCGTCAGTTGCTGATAGAGGGACCGAGTGATACCGGAGACCTGACGAAGAAGGCATACGCACCCAGCATCATAAGATGCCTGCTCTGCATCGCTCGTTTCGTGTTGTGAGTGGGGCTCGCATTGGTAAGGCGTTTCCACATTGCAGTGGTACGCCAGCCCGACAGGTTCTCGACATGGACTCCGTTTTCCTTGTCTGCAACCTTTCCCCTAGGAAAGTCGGAAATAGGATGGACATTCATAGCACCTGTCCCTGCAGCTTCCGTAGTCACGGCGAGGATTTGGTCCCCCATGTGTTGTACAACAAGAAGGTATCTGGGAGCGTGTTCGCGGCCTGAACAAGGCTAACGATTGAATATTAGAAGACCGCCGCTTCTGTTTGTGCGGGCTGGCAACCTGAGATACCGGGTAGGGTCGCCCGGTGCACATTGTCAAATGTTGAGTTACTGTTAACAAGTCGGCGTGCGGACCAGTGAGCATCGAGTGAACGCGCGATTCATTGGGGCTTGCACCCTGCTGCGCCTGCCTTCGCCGTCCATCGTCCTACTAATTTATCCGTAACTGTAAGCAATCGGGGGAGTTACATAAAGGTTCTCTCGCTCGCATGCAGACTTCAAACGGTTCGTGTCTGAGTACTGAGTACTTGAGTACCGAGTACCTGTGACCGCATTGCATGAACTACTTCAATTTTCGAGGCTGGATCACCGGTTTGACTTCTCACTATTTCAGGGCGGATTCTGCCACAACCTCCTTGAGATCTTGGGACTTCGTCACGTAAATCCGGTATGTTGTGATGCAGATGGCCCGATGCGACGACGCCTAGATATTATCTCCAAATGTTTCGTTATTACATGACAGTTCTCTGCAAGTCTTGTGGAGGGTTAGATTACACTTCAGGTTGACGGAGTGCACGGCCTTGAAGGCCAATGATTAATGATTGTCTTTGTCGACAGAACATACACTGGCAATCCTTGGTATGTCCTTGCCACGCAGTGTACGCTGCGAGTGCTACTCACTTCAGTGACTAGAGAAATGAAATGGAGGAGTTGCAGCTAATTCTCAGCTCTTACACGTCTACCAGACTCCTGACTGTATAGAACTTGGCCACGTCACGTAGTAGAAAGTGGCAGATATGTCATGCACGATGCCCCAGAGCTCCGACGTCCGGTGGTACTAATAGTTCCTCGCTCAGTGCATATGGTGCCTTCGACTCGAGTAGAAAGTAGTGGTTGCTCTTTCTCCCGTCGCGTTGTTCCGGAGAGGACTGTCGTTTGGGGGCTCAGTTTGGTTGTAATCTCTATGACAGGACCTCCGGCTCGTCTGTGTTCTTACAGCGCAACCAACACGTCGCCGGCAGCTCCAGTGTCGCTACGGAGCGGATTCCTAACAATATTCGATATGATAATCGAAGGTAAACAATGCCAGCGACAACTAGTAGGAGACTTCCTGGCGGCGACTCCGATAATTGTATCCCAATTGCGGGAAGATGTAGGTGCGAATACCAATTTCTCTCGGGATACCCCAAATTCTGGTCACTAGATATGCGATACGTCTCGCTGTACCATTCTTATTACCGTGAACAGAAACAGGTGCGATATCTAGCTCGGGCTCATCATGCGCAATTACTCTGGACAATATCATTCCACTGCTTGACGATGTGGGTGCCCCAATGACGCTGGTAGGTCATATTGAATGACCGACGAACGTTCCCTGTTCACCCCGCGAGTGCAAGGTGTAACCTATCCCCGATCAGTTGCTGATCTGTCAAGTATCCAGTATCAAAGTGCCTACGAAGCCAACAAAAGTGACAAACCCCCCAAAAAAAAGGAATGCGAAGGAACGACAAATATAAACTGACTTATTATCACCTTAGATCACGGAAATGGTCACCGAAGACTCGGCCACGGAAGCAACGCGAATCACTTGCTGTCCACTTCCATCGCTACTCCCGGTACAGGGTGGGGATCGGACAATAGCCCTTCTGAGGATTTCGAGTTCGAAGTCGATGACATATGTTCTACCGATCGAATTGGCGAAGTAGACGTGGCAGGCGGTGAAGGTGTACGAGGACTGCTTTGCTTTTTAGACCTCGCTGATGGGTTGAAGAAGCCGCACTTTGGGCAGATATATTCTAAGGTCGACACGAAATCAGAAAGGTAATTGGATTCAGTGAGTTGAGGCTGGTAGCTCACGTGTATCTTCCCATCGGCTTTCTTTCACAAGACCATTGTGCGCGAAACACTTTTGACAGATGAGCGCGTATCGCGAAGCTGCTACGCTCACAGACGACTCGTCGTCCCCCAGTATTGCGTCTGCAAGTTTATCAAACCACTGCTTGCGTGTCGCCTGTATTGGCTGTGGCGTCGCTGGATCGAAGACGTCAGTCTATTACTACAATCAGTAGTAACGTTCATACGGGATAGCTGTAGGACGGACGGCTTGGCTTGCCCATTTGGAGTTGCCGGGTACTGTTGCGACGGCTGGGTTTTCAAAGTCAAAGGTGTCGAAGGCACACTCGCGACGACATTCCGACGACGCAACGGTGTAGCATTCGGCGTAGACGATGGCGGTGGTTCGTCATACTTCTCAATGAGGTTTCGAGTAGAATAGTAGTTTGTTTTCTGCTTGATTTCCTCGACTTTGGCACGTTGTTTCTTGAGCACTGCCATAAGCGTCTTCTCTGCAGGTGGATGTCAGCAAACTTGGTCAGGGACCTGAATAGGTCATCGAATAGATTCACCTTCTCGACCTCCTTTCCACGAATACCATATTTGCATCATCCGCCTCGCGAATAAAATTCTACGAAATTCGTATCAAAAGGCGACAGATAGATCAGGCCGCACTCACAATATAGGTCCAATCAACACCGCCGCCTTTCCCAACCCCGACTCGCGCCACGTCTGCGGAAGGGTCCGCATATACCACAAGCCGACATATGCAAACCAAATGAATATCGTCCCAAGCGTGAAGTGCAGTGTCGTCCGTCGTTCTCGAAGACGGATCTCGGCGAGACGCGTCTGCCGCTTCTGCACGTCTGCAGCGAGAGTGGAAAGGATTTGCTCGTAATCCTCGGAGTCGCTCTGCTTAGGATTTGGCATGAGCACATGCTGGAACTAATATATGATAACCAACGGACCTTCCTGAATAGACGAGTGAAGAAAGACATTGACGGAAACTGGTGGCGGGATTTTGGAGAGATCCTGAAGTGACTGACGCAGTTAGACGTACTGCACAGCCACTCAGCGTGGGGTCACGTGCGAGTGGCCAAATTTCATTACATAATTACACTGCACTCGTCAGAAGAGCGCGACTGCACCAGGTTCTGCATCAACCTCAGCGGGGACATATTCCCAGAGGAAATAACGGTAGCGTCCCTTTCTTTGTCGAATGGACTCTCAGATTCTTGACGCTTCCGCTGTTCACTCGACAGCAGAGAATCCATTCTCACCCTGGAAAGAAGAAAAGTTCCTTGCAAAGGTGCAAATGCTAGTTTCGTCATCGCACAAAACATCGCACAAGTTCTTTTGATGGTTGCCGGTCATTCCAAAGTATCAAAACAGATCTTCCTCGCTCATTTCGTGACGGCCTTTCAGACATAAAGCGGCGCCATCCTATCAGCTATTTCTCGTGCATCCTCAAGCAAGGTCAGTCCGCGGCATCCGTTGAGATGAAGACTCGGGCCTGGCATGGTGTCGATGTCAAGATGAGATATGAAGTCGATTGTTACCCGTTGATCTGAGATAGAGGTGTGTTGGTCCTCGTTCATCACTGTTCGACTCGTAGAAGCATTGGAGCGAAATACCCGCTGAGAGGTTTCACTTTCTGGATCCCAGTGATTTTTATCACTGAAAAGCATTTTAGATTGCGAACGTTTAAGGGAGTTCCACAATCCCTTTCCGTGCATCGAAAGGCCCCTTCCCACAGACTACCAACCAGGAAGAGCCTCTGACAAGTTGTGACGTCTTCGGCAAATATATATCTTGTCCTGTACAATTCCGCTCGGTTCATGCCTTCCTACTCAGTATATGTAACTGTCAAATGGACCATTTGTATCGTTTTCTATTCGTTTCATCCGCGCATGAAGTCCGGGGTTTTTCACGTATCTTCGATATAGACAACGACGGTTGAACATTTACACGACACCCTCTGCTTTCCTACACTGACAAACTTGCTTATTACACTACTCGGACTCTCCAGTCCGTTGTTCACTCATCAGGAAATTCGAGCCTGTATAACTCTTGCGGGGGGTAGAAAGGCGGGAGTGACCGACCTACTATGAGGGGTCCGACGAGGATCTAAAAGAAAGGCACGTTTTAGTCCTCTAATACCACTATTGTCAATATTTCACAGTTACCTGCCGGCTTTCGCCGTCGATGGGAGCGATCCATCCGATTTCTTCGGGGGGATTAAGTCTCTTGACGATCCTGTCCATCCGTCCATTCACACCCAGTCGCAATCAGTTATCAGAATCTGGTGGGTCAGAACGAATCGGTGAATGCGACCTACGTATATGCATCGTGATTTTCTCTGTATGTAACCACCCACTCTTGCGCGGATCCCTCCACAGCTGCAAATAACCTCCCTTCCAGCTCGATGACTTGTAACCCATTGATGGTAAGCGTGTATATGTTGTCTCCAACCCGCCTAAAGATGAACTGCACAAGTTACATAGGCAAGTGCACGAGAAGCATCAGATGGCGCAGAGTCTACAAAGAATACTTACCCTTGGAGGTCGGACATCAGGTTCCCTTTCAATCAAGTTGATTGGTAGGATGGTAGGTAAGATCGGCGGAACCCCAACGTAGGGGTTGCCATCGAGAGCTGAGGAGATAATGACCTCGGAATCTGCTCTGATATTGTTGGGCATGCTGACAGCAGTGTGTTTGCTCGCAAATGTAGATGTGGGGATTTGGGGACTCGACCGCGTCGACTCTAGGAGACAGACGAGGGTTGCTGGTCGCCGTCCTTTTATACCCCATGGGATACCGCAAAGAATCCCACAGTTAGGTGAGAGGTCTTCGAATTGACGCAACACCACACTTGTCTTATTCGGGTGAACTTCCAGGCAACCAAACATCAGCATGGAGAAGGCCTCGAACCCTGTCCTCGAAGTCGTCCCATTCTGTGGGATGAAATTTACCAAACTTCACTCCTCGGACTCCCAGATCTCGCGTACCAAGGTGCCGGGCTCCCTATGTAGAGCACTCGACCTACCGCAATATCCCCCACCTATTAGGTGTACGCAGCAGAAACCACGAAATCGGTTGTGATCACATCTGCTTCTTCTGATGCCATCCCCCACATGACGAGCTGGAACTGAGGGCTTATAGTTGGAATTGGCGATGCAAAGCAGCCGTAGTGGGCTGATTGGGACTCTAGACATGGGCGGTGGGGGATTCCTACCAAAATAGGGTTTCGAGCATCACCCGGCCAGGAGATACCCGAGAGTGGTAGACAGTCGCGGCGACCGTCTGCTCAGGATGACTCCTTTCCATTGATGTATACGCTAGCACACGATCGGTCAATCGACCCAGGGTATGTACCCTAGATACCCTCATACACGACGCACATCTTACCGCCTTCACCCAGGATTTCCTTCTAGTCGGTGCTCGTGACAAATAAAGTTCTTTTCAATGGAGCATACTTTGTTAGAAATCCCACTGTACCGTTGAAGTCATTAAGAAGTGCAGATAGCACTTCAAACTTCGCGTTCGCCTTAGCAATCTGTTGTGAGGGCGCGGGAGTCCGGCGCTGGTCCTACGCCCGCCGGTGTCAGCGTGATGACTTGCTTCTGTGAACCAGATCGGGGTGACTTCCATTCGACCTGTCGGACGATGGGCGATGCTGATGCCATCAAAGAAAGTGGAGACTCTTACTCTTCCAGCATCTTGCTGAAGAACAATACAGAAGGTCCGATGATTCAGGCGACGGCACCAAATGATCACAAGGTATGGCTCTTTGGCGGACGTATATCTCTTCTTGCGTTTCCCTGTACGGTTCCACTTGGTCCATGCTCTCGCACTCACAGTATCAGCACGACTGTTCGCTCACAATACCCGGTAAGGGCTCGACAGCGGTTACTGGTCACCATCCTTTTATCCCCAGGGGGTGGCGTAAGAGACACTACGAGAAGTGATGCTTCTCATGTCCGATTGGGATGACGTTCATTCGGTCTGTCAGGCCACAAGGAGTAAAACATCAGATTCGCGCAACAGGTCCCGGGCCTGAATCCCCGTCCTTGAAATTGACCAATCCTGTGGGACGAAATTTACTAAACTTTCATCCCTCAGATCCCCCAGATTTCAGGTACCAATTTTCTCACCGGATCGTAGAACATTTAATTCTTCACTGTATCCCTACCTGCGACAGGAAAAACGCTGGAATCAAGTTCAGTCAATGTAAATGGAATCAAAACAGTAGAGTTCACATATATAAGCTGATCGGAACTGGGTCCTTACCGAATAGAATCACCTGAGCACAGGCACAGATGGTGACCAGTGGGGTATCACCACGAATTAACTAGTGTGTTTCAGGCATAACTCGACAATTAGATGCCCGGAAGAGGTACTTGCACATATTCCATCACCATGTTCATGGAGCACATGATTCCATTGGTCAATCGACTCAGAGAATACATCATACATCAGCAAACTAACCCTTGCCCTTACAAAATGTCTTTGTACACCACACCACTGTTGAAAAAGGCTGTAGGCAGCCTCAGTAGTGACTCAACTACTTATATATTAGATATACCTGTAGGCAGCTACAGGGGATCAGTAAGTAGTTTACTGTAAAGAATATATGAACTTACCCTCAGTAGTGACTCAACTACTGAGGGAACAGTACCAAAAGTGTAGTACTATGTGCACTCTAAGTGCTTATGTAAGCAAGTAAAAACTCACACCAATATATGTATCACACAGGGGTGATTCAAACTCCAACAACCACCACATTTGCTTCTGTCCTCACAAAAATTGACCCAGAAGCTGACATTATCATAAAGATTGCATCACCAAAATTTCAACCTGCATTTAGATGTCAATTGTTGAGATCCCTTGCCCCTATTTCTCTGGACAGGTCTAGCCAGTTAGGTACCTTGCTGTCAAAAGCTGGCCAGTTCTGTCCAGTTCTGGCTAGGGTAAGGGCTGTTTTGCTGATGTACATCAAAACATGTCTTACCATCTTCATCTGGAATCTCTAATCTAACCTGTCAAAGTCCAGACTACAGTGAGAAAGCATCAGCATGGAGATGGCCTTGGACTCCCATCCTCAGAGTTGACCCAATTAGCTGGCAGTGAATGCTTAAGTTGTCAGATAATTAGTTCCCCAGTAACTCCAAGCTACTATATGTTGGAGTTTGAATCACCCCTGTGTGATACATATATTGGTGCGAGTTTTTACTTGCTTACATAAGCACTTAGAGCACACATAGTACTATGCTTTTGGTACTGTTCCCTCAGTAGTTGAGTCACTACTGAGGGTAAGTTCATATATTCTTTACAGTAAACTACTTACTGATCCCCTGTAGCTGCCTACAGGTATATCTAATATATAAGTAGTTGAGTCACTACTGAGGCTGCCTACAGCCTTTTTCAACAGGTTATGAGCCCCACCTAGTGTGGAAAATTTTCATTGTAGGCAACTCGCAGTCGACTACTCAAACACACTATGAAATATCTCTACTACACTCGAAAGTAATAGGAGAACATTCTATGGACCTACCCGAGCTCGCAGAAGATGGCTGCAACTGGCAAACCTACGGCAGTTGGGTGCTGAAGGCTATCTCAGAAGATGGCTTAATGGGTCACCTAGATGGGTCTGAAACACGACCCACAACTCCGAAGTTACTACAGGAATATGGTGCCAGATGGACACCACGAACCAACAAGGAACGAGATGTTGTCATGGCCTGGAAAACTGCTGACAATGTGTGGCATCAACGGGCCGCCATGGCCCACCAATTTATCATCTATGGCTTACCCAACTCTATCCTAATGCTCTGTATGCATTTAGATACCCCTCGCAAGGCATTTGCTTACCTCGAATATTGCTATGGCCAAATTCCAAGACCGGAGATCCAGAAGACTGTTGATGAAGCTGTACAACAGCATGACATGCCATCTGAGCAATACATGACTGGGGAAAGTGCTCAGAGCACTTGTAACAGTGACAACGAACCTGGGAACTCACCTGGTGGTCACGAAGACCCTGTGGACAGCCCGAACGACTGCGCCGAGACTGAATCTGGGTTCCTGACACCCGAGACCAAGGTCACAGATGTGCAGCATGTGGAACCTCACTTACTGGTGGTTGAGGTTGGGGCGATGGACTCGAAATGGCCAGACGAAGGCATGGATGCACCCGAAGCACCTGATAAGGGTAGTCAGAGCACAAGCAACGAGGTTGCGGAGAGCAGAAACTTACCGAAGTTGAGCTCTGAGGCTCTCGAAACTTGAGGGGACCTACCATTCACTACATGCGAACATGCCGAGACCCAGACTGGGCACAGGAAGCCCAAGAACAAGGTTGTAGACATGCAGCAAGTGGTGGATGTCCTACCCATGTTTGAGGTGGGGAGTACAGGCCAAGCATGGTATGACAAACATGTGAAGGAACTCGAAGCATCTGACGAGGGCGGTCAGTGTGCAAGTGATGAAGTTGCGGAGAGCAGAGACTTACCTGAGATGAGCTGTAAGGCTCTTGACCCTGTGGATAGCATTGTTGGACAAACCGGTGGGCGCCCCACTGAGCATGTACCACAAATGCCTATCGAAGAGAATCAGCATGCCCAGACACACAGCAAGACGATTGCTAACGTACCTGATCCACCCTGGACCCACACCAAACTCCCTACCCCACACATTGAATCTTCTACACTACAGAGCAGGCCATTGGCACGAGCGCGTAGTGCTACGACTACAAAAGATCCTGGTGGAGAGCTAGGGACATCCTCACATCTACGAGAGACCAGGCGACCACCACCCAAGCGAGATCGTACAGTGTTGAGACCAGATGAACCTGACTACAGTCAGTACAGGTCAAATACGTCACCTCGCAGCATTGCGGAGCTGGGTATGCACTTTGGCATGACAGTTGAGTCGAAGACGAGACTGGAGATAAAGGCCATTAGCACCAACACGGTCGAAACGAGAGGGAGCATACCACATTTGGAGACACACCCAAAGGAGCCTGATAAGGCTGAGGATACCGGTGGTGGAGGTGATGATGCAGCTAGCAAGGACATCCTCGACTCATGCGGAGTTGAGAAAACATTGCTAGCTAACAGCGGAAGTCAGCAGGGAGAGCGAAAGACGAGATGGCGGAACAGCTTACCTGCACCACCAGAAACGCCTCCCAATGGCTTCATACACCCTCCTAGGACCCTCACAGACAGATACTGTCACGGCAGGATCAAAACAGACCTGAAAAAGCTCAGTACAGGGCGAGAAATGGAATGGCGGCAGGGCGGCTCACCTGTACCACCTGCGCCACCTCCAAACGGCACCTACTATATCCATAAATCCTCCAAGGGCCTCCGACATTGTGCAAGACTCAAGTCGAATGCCGAAAACAAGTCGCGGCAGGCCAAACGATCCATGGCTGTACAGAATCAGTCTACATGGGAAAGCTTACCCAGTAAGGAGGATAACGGCAGTGGGGGGCATGATGATGCACCTAGCAGTGAATACGTCAACCCGCATGGAGTCGAGAAAGTGCTGCTAACTGACAGTGGAAGTCAGCACAGCGAGCGCAATGCAAAACGAGCAGGCGGCTCACCTGCACCACCTGCACCACATCCAAACGGTACTGGGCATCTTCCTAGGCCCTACCAGGTACCCCGTCGACGTGGAAGACTTAAATTGCATGCTGAAGGCGTCAGCGATGCGCATACAAGGCAAGACACACACCATGCTCATGCTGCCCCCATGCGGTCTCCTCTGTCTCTCTTCGGGCCCATGAAATGGCTTAGATACCCTATGGGACGGTACCAGACAATGAAGAGAGGCTACAATGAGGTCAGGCATGCAAGACAAATTGAAGCGAGAGGACATACGTATCGGATAGCTCGCATCCTCATGCGGCTGGTTCAATCCCTCTTCGCACCCACGAAATGGCTCAAGCACCCTACGGGAGGGTACAAGATGATGAAGAGAAGCTATAATGAGGTTAGGCGTGTGCGACAAGTCGAAACGAGAGGGGGCACGTACCGAACAGCTTGCATTCTCATGCAGCTGCTTCCGTTCCTCTCAAACCCCTCGAAACGACTCCAGAACATTGGCAACACATACTGGCGGAAGGGGGTGCCACCTGGATCGATGCGGAACGACGCGACACGGCCAAGAAATCTTCATACGGCCAAACGGCTGCCTGTGAGCAGTGATACGAGGGGAGATATCGAGCACAGGGCTGAACGGCCGAACGACTTACTTACACCATCGAAACCCGCTCGATACGACCACCCGTGTCCTCCTGGGATCCTCAAGGACCCTCACCTACGCAGTAGGATCAAGACAAGATCTAAAAACGTCAGTACAGTCGAAACAAGAGGCGGCAAGGCCTCTAGACCTACCTTTTTCCTTTTCGCCACCTCGCCAGCTCGCAAAACCCCTCTGGAATGTTGCAAACACTTACTGGCGACATGGGATACCCCCCGGACAAACGCGAAACGTCGAAACCCTATCGTTATTCGATACGACGCCCCAGCGGCAATGGTACGAGGCGAGACGACGCACGCACACCATGCGCATCCCGAAATGGCAGTTGCCACAACGCGCAGCACAGCCACGGCCACGACGCGGCACCTCGCCACCCTACACGGACTCGAAGCTGCAGTTGCAGCAATTATAGTCGTTTTTATTCTAATATTCGGTATACAGTTTTCTTTCGAGTTCTACATTCTTCACCCCTACCTGATCACACAGTGGAGCTTCAGGGGGTGTGTTGGAGTTTGAATCACCCCTGTGTGATACATATATTGGTGCGAGTTTTTACTTGCTTACATAAGCACTTAGAGCACACATAGTACTATGCTTTTGGTACTGTTCCCTCAGTAGTTGAGTCACTACTGAGGCTGCCTACAGCCCTTTTCAACACTATATTCATATCTACCTGTCAGATAATTAGTCTACAGGTGGTCAGTAAAAGTAAGGCTAAACAAAAGGGTGACTTACTCCCCAGTAACTCCAAGCTACTGAGGAGGGAAGGGAGAAAATTTACCCTACTGTATGTACGCTTTTTTTGCTTATGTAAGTGACACATCATCACACCTAAGTCTTATACTACTAGGGGCAGTTTATATCTCAACATAAGTGTTTCGTTGTCACCTCAGGATTGACAGAATGCACAAGGACTAGTGACTATTATCAATTTCATTATTCCCTATCAGATGATGACAGAGTCAGACAGTTTTGGTGATGTTGCTTCAAGTACACAGGAAATGCCACCTGACCTTGCTTGGTGGAGGACATGGCAAATTGTTACATGTTGAGTACACAATACAGGTGCCAGTAAATACAACAATATTAATACAGTTTGAAGTAGTCCAAACAGAAGCAGAAGCTAGCAAACATACAACAGTCTTTTGTCAGTAGCCCAAATGGATGCCATATGCCACACAACATCTGCACAATTCATACCTGTTGACACTAGAAATCACATAAAATATTGATCACCACATTGTGGAATCTTACATCCCCACCCCCTCTCCTGTCTGCTCCAGCAATTCAACTGCATCCATGGAATCTGATTCATTGTCATTGTACCATATTGCATCATCATGCCAGAATGGCAGCATTTGTTGAATGAGGTCCAGGGAAGCTTCATCTTGTCTTGGGTGGTCTGGCACAAAATCGTCTCATCAGCAAAACAGCCCTTACCCTAGCCAGAACTGGACAGAACTGGCCAGCTTTTGACAGCAAGGTACCTAACTGGCTAGGTCTGCCCAGAGAAATAGGGGCAAGGAATCTCAACAATTGACATCTAAATGTAGCTTGAAATTTTGATGGTGCAATCTTTATGATAATGTCAGCTTCTGGGTCAATTTTTGTGAGGACAGAAGCAAATGTGGTTGTGTGGTGCACAAAGACATTTTGTAAGGGTGAGGGTTAGTTTGCTGATGCTGTGTCCAAGACACGCTTGTACATGTCATGTTCCATGGCACTGATGACCTTCCACACTGCCTCAGTACACATATAGGCTTGGATACTGTACCTCATGTGCTCTTTAGAAGAGTGCTTGCCATTATTACCAGTGACCATGAAGGACATTTTCTTGGGAGGACTGTCAGTACCCAGTTCAGCTACAAGTGTCATATATGGCCTGGTATTTTCCTGCTCTCCTGTGGAGACCTTGTTTGGGAAAAAACTGTGCACCTGCTCATCAATGACATACACAGTCGAGCTGCCCCACTGCTGCTGCCACCACTCCTTCACCTGTATGAAAAGCACTGACATTGAGGACTCTTTCAATATGGAGTGTCTGCCCAATAAGATGGGGATGATGATGTCTATTGCCTTCTGCTGGTTCTGGCATATGAGTGCAGCACCCCTCAAGAAAGCAGAAACCATGGACTTTGTGTTGGAGATTGAATCACCCCTGTGTGATACTTATTTTTGGTGCGCTTTTTGGTTGATTACATAAGCACTTAGAGCGCACACTTAGAGTACATTTTGGTACTGTTCCCTCAGTAGTTGAGTCACTACTGAGGGTAAGTCTACTATTTACTTAGTATTTCCATACTTACTGATAGCCTGTAGCTGCCTACAGGTACATCTAATATAATAGTAGTTGAGTCACTACTGAGGCTGCCTACAGCCTTTTTCGACACTTTGTGCTCATGACAGACTTGTCAATCACTCTAATAAAATGGGTGAATCAGATGACTGCATATTTGAAAGCATCTTCGAGAGAGCAAGTAGATGTTACACCATTATTGTCATGTGCTGTTTCTTTCTTTTCCTTTTCAAGCTTATATGATACATGTTTCTTTTCGAGCATGCTCATCATTCCCCTTCCTGCATCCTCATGACATCTCGTGCTACACCACTGCCTGCCTTAGGGGCAAGTGTACAGACTCTGTGTATACAATGGGCCTCTGCTTATGTATGTTTCCCCTTTTGTCTTTGTTGTCACTTTCAATCACCAGATCCCCCAATGGGATCTGCATTTCTTTGTTACTTACTTCCTTCACTTCCCATGCATGTGACCCTGTCATGTCACATCTCGAGTAGCCCCTGTTTGCTGATGCAAACAGTGCATCTCTGCCAAAGACATTGTGACTCAATGTGCTGAGCTGGCTCTCATCTTTGTTTGTATGGAACAGTCCCCTTTGCACCTGCATGTTTATAGGCATTGGTACATTACTCATCCAGTCACCTGTGGGGTATATAGACCCCTCAGATGCAACTTGGATTCCCTTGTACTTTTGCTACCAAGCTATCTCTAACAAGGTGGACTCACTCCTATAAATCTCTTGTTCCTCCTCTGCTTGTTGCTCTGCTGTTGTGGTCTGCCCTTGATTGTCTCAAGGCCCAATCTAAATCTCAGCAAGACTTATCAACAACTCAAGCTCAGAGATAGTCAACAGTGTCCCTGTCAGATATATCCCCATATCACTGTCTGATATACCTGGAAGAGGCTGCATCACCACCTATTCCCTCCATATTGGTGTACTAGGTTGAAAGGCCTATAGTGCATGTCAGTCATTCCCTTGAACAAGGAACTGTGATCAACACTGCATGACAAAAGCAAAAGTACCCTCACGTCGCATATCTGCAAACGTGATCCCTACTCCCATCAAGGTTGCAGTAGAAAGCATCACCTTTGTTCACCAGGTATTGTTCTTGTGACAATCCCCCACAATCACAACCCTTCCTACAATGACACCCTCTCATCGTTGTATCCCCATCCCATTCCTGTCAAGCGTCAGTTGCTTGAAGCAGTAAGACCAATAGGACTAAGAGTACTGGTGGTAAAGCAGAGCACACATCATGCATAGCTTGAGACCATTGTGAGGAATTCTAGTCTGAGGCAGCTCACAACAGCTCTCAAACTCATAACCCAAAGAAAAGCTCAAGGTGTCTTCCAATGCAGGATCATCAAAGTTTAGGCCTTCTTGAAAGCCTCCCATTGTTCCCCTGTGTACTTCAAACACCACAGGAGCTCCAGAAAAGATTGAGAGAATGTCCTCTCAACAAAGGTTCCAACTTTACCCCCCTATGAGCCTGATAGCAAGGGTTGATACTGAGGAGGCAACCCCTCATTGTGGTTTGACACAAGAAGAAGGCACAGCTGCCACAAGTCCAGCAGAGCCTTCCACAAATACAAGACTTCCAGAAACCTTTCACCACATCCAAGAACCAGAGCCCCTAGCTGGCAAAAGAATAGATGAAGAAGAAACCCATACAGCCAAAGAAACAACTTCGTCAAGCACAGATCTTGGAATGGCAGGTTTTGGAGAACAAGAAGAAATTGCCCAACTTGCAGAACAGCTGCAGCAGTTTGCTCGCATGACTGACCCCTTCAATGGAAAAACCATCAGTAGTGTCAAGGACCTAGTCCAGTGGTATAAAGCTCTCACTGGCCACCAAGGACTACAGTTCCCTGCCTACATGATTCCAAAGCCTACAGTCCAAGAAGGAAAACAACTGTTAAGTTTGGGCCTACTCCAATGATCTCCAATGCTCACAGAGGCCAGGGGACATGTCCAGAGGTTGGCCAACATGTACCAATGAAGAGTGATGATGGCCAAAGGGTGGCCAATGGTCATGACAGAGGTTCAGGAGAGGGCATCAGGTTCAGCTCATGCACTGCCCCCTTGTACAAGCCCAGCCCTCGGATTTCAGAGATAGAGCAGAGTTGGTATTAAGCTGACAGCAGAGGAGAAGGCTGGTCAAAGACTGCAGAGGAGGGAACTAAGTTGATATTCATACTGAAGAACCACCACTGAGAGTGGCAGGCTTATATACGGTACATGTGCCATCAAGGTGGTATGGTATTGGAACATTGGAACTAACATATGGAGTACAGTAAAATTTCAAGGGACAGGGATGTCAGAAAACTTCAGTCAGAGTACAAGTGCAGACAGCAGAGGTGAGGGATGGGATAAAGAAAAGGTACCTAAAAGGAATAGTATGGAATGGAGTACCTTTGGAGTGCTCACCAACAGCCAATCAGATGATAGGCTGAAAGCCTAAAGGGGAAGTGGCCCTGTGCCATGCCTGGACCAGACCATCGACCCAAAAGGAAGGTGACCCCTAAGTCAAGGGGGGACATCACCTGACCAAGAGACACTAGTCACGTGATAGTGCTGACAGAGACCAACAGGGTCTGACAGAGAATGGGGCAGGAACGCACCATACGAGTGCTAGAGCAAGTGGACAGGGGTGGAGCAGAGCAGAGGAGGACCGGTGGCACAGGGAGGGGTCCAGAAGGATTGGTGACAATGCAGGACAGGCTAGAACAGAGGCATGGGCATAACAACAACCCAAAGGTTGCATGTTTGAAGGAAAGGAATTAGGCCTAGGCAAGCCCCTTCCCTTCGATGGAACTAGCAGCAAATATCAGTCATGGATCACCTCTGTGAACAACTATCTCAATCTCAATCACCATGTCTACAATACCGATGAAAGAAAAATCGGATTTGCTCTCTCCTTCATGATGCAGGGCTCCACTGTCCACTTTGCCAAAAACTATCTTTCAGACTGCACAACTGCAGCCAGTGATGTTTATTTGCTGGACACCTGGACTACCTTCCTGCTGAAGCTCAAGTGAATCTTCCAAGTCGGTGACACTGAAGTGATGGCCTTCTTACAGATGGCCAAGATCACACAAGGTGACAAACCTCTAAGTGAGTATATCAGCAAGTTCTTAGATCTTCTCACCCATGCTGGAGTATCCAGGGATGATCAACAAGCTGGCATCTACTTCGGAAAAGGCCTCAATAACAAAACCACAGAGTGGGTCCTCCACTCAGGCAAAATTCTGAAGACAGTCCAAGATTGGATTGATGCCACAGTTGAAGCACAGACTGCCAAGGCCTCCCTCAGTGTGTACAATGAAAACCTCATGGCAGAAGATAAAAGAGTTCTCCACATGTACCAAGATGAAGGCACAAGCTCCACTTCAAAGAAGCATCACAACCCTTATGCAATGGAAGTTGATCACCAGAAGAAACCTACTCCCTATTGGCCACCCCAAAAGAGGAAACCATTCTGTTTCCAAGAAGTCTGAAAGGAGTTTACAGGCAACTGCTTCAATTGTGGCAAGAAAGGTCATCCTGCCTTCAAATGTACACAGCCAAAGAAAGCCCAAAGTTTGGTCTTTCAAGAAGTCAAGTCAAAGTATACTCAAGGCAAGTTAGAAGAGCTCAAGAAAGCCTTTGCATCCGAATGTTTGGATTTTTAGAGCCCTCTCTGGCATCCCCTGCAACCCAGGAGAGGTGTATGTTTAGATCTGTCTCTGCTCCCAAAATAATGTCCATAGCTGCATTCTATGGATATCCCTCTGTGAGGGCTATCAGTGGCTTGTTATTTCTGGTTGAGTGAGAAGATCAGGTGGTGAGTACTGCTATTGATAGTGGTGCTGAATGCAACACCATCAGTAAAGAAGTCATTGAAAAATATGGCTTAACCACAAGAAAAATTTTGGATCCTTGGACTCCACAAAGCTTTGAAGGCTCAACAAAACAAGTAATTGACAAGGTCATGCTCTTCACAGGAAGAGTCCATGGTTGAGTCTTCAAAATGTCTGCCTATGTCATGGATCTATGAAATGAAAGAGTCCTACTTGGGATGCTGTGGCTTCAACAAGCCCACCCCATGATTGACTGGCTGAAGAGGAAAATAGTTGGTTGGGGAGTTCCTGAGGTCTCCATTGAAATCAATTGAACATCAATATCAATGGAACTCGAAGCAAAACAAGTACACAGCAAGGTCCTACTACCTCCAGAATATTCCTGCTTCGAGGAAGTCTTCTCAGAGAAATGTCCCCTTCCCCCTCATCACCCAGGATATGATCATATGATCAAACTTGACATATCAAAAGACTTAAAGACCTTCAAACTGGCCAAAATATATCCTCTCTCCCAAGATGAAATGTCCCTTCTTGACAAGTTCCTCGAAGAGAACCTCACTACTGGGAAGATCGAGAAGATTCAGAATTCTGAAATTCTGAAGGTCCCGCCAGCTCCAGTCTTTTTTGTCAGCAAGAAGGATAGCAAAAAGCAGTTAATCCAAGATTACTGACAGCTGAACTCGTTCACTGTCCCTGACTGCTACCCCCTTCCTCTTGTCAAGCCAATACTTGATGAGCTCATCAAGTCAAGATACTTTGCCAAGTTCGACATCCATTGGGGCTTTACCAACATCTGAGTAGAGAAAGAAGAAGATGTGTTGCTAGGAAGTTTTGTCACACCCCATGGGGTGTACAAGCCCACAGTTATGTTCTTCAGTCAAAACAACATGCCCCCTACATTTCAAAGATATATGGATGGAAAATTCAGATGACTCTGAACTGACAAGAAAGCCATCATCTACCTAGATGATGTGACCATCCATGCAAAGACATGTGAAGACCTGAAGAAGCATGTAACAGAGTTCCTGGAGATCACAAAGAAAGAAAACCTTTGACTAAAGTTGTTGAAGTGTGTTTTCGAAGCCAAAGAAATTGAATTCCTAGGGTTCATCATCTGACATGGCCAGTATGAAACTGCCCCAGTCAAGGTGGAGGCCATGAAGAACTGGAAGACCCCTAGCAACATCCACAACATCCAACAATTCCTTGGATTCTGTAATTTCTATTGCCAGTTCATCCCCTCTTTCGCAATGATCTCCCAGCCTCTCCACGAGTTGACAAAGAAGGACCAACCCTGGACATGGAATGATGAGCAAGAACTCGCTTTCCAGAAGTTAAAAATGTTTATGTGCCAGGCCCTGGTCCTCTGTCTCCCCAACTTCAACAAGCCCTTCGAAGTGTATACTGATGCCTCCAAGTTAGGCACAGGCACCATCCTGTGTCAAAAGTTTGAGGACAATGAACTCTGTCCCATCGCCTACCTTTCGCAATCATTGCAAGGTGCTGAACAAAACTATCAGGTCTATGACCTGGAAATGATGGCAGTCATCCATGCCCTCAAGGCGTGGAAACACTATTTGCTAAGTCCTGTCAAGTCCACTATCATTCATACTGACCATGAAAATCTAATGTACTACCAGGAACCTCAAAACCTTACTGGCCAACAAGCCCGTTGGCTCACCTATATCCAAGGTTTCCTGCTCATGTTCAAACATAATCCTGGTCAACAAATGATAGTCCCCAACATGCTATCCCATAATCCTTTGTTCACAGCTACTACCCCAATTGAAACCATGGTACTTCCACTGTCGATTTGGCTAAAGGGGGGGGGGTGAAACCAGTCAAAACATCCCCACTCCTGTCGAAACTGTCTCTAAACTGACCCTTGATGAACACAAATCGATGCCTTCAACAGTGAAAGTCCCAAAGGTCCAATGAACCAAAGCCAAAGTGAACCAGGGATCCTACATGTGTCATGCAACACCTATGATGCAATCAAGGCTATGTCAAAAGAAGATCAAAGTTATGTCATTACCACTGATGACCCTGTTACTGAAGATCCAGTAACCCAGATCAAGACCAAGAATGGAAGGATCTATTGTTGAACTAACACCTGCCGGCACTTACACTTATGGTAGTCATGCTATGAGCTTATGTAATCATGTTCATTTTCACTTCACGTTCTTGTACAATACACACTTCAGTGGTTCTCCCGAACACTGAAGTGAGTTGATACCTTTCTGTACCTTCTTGCTATGTACTGACCATACTTTAGCTCATACCTGCATTAGGTAGATATAATATACATAGTGGTTCTCCCGAACACTGAACTCATACCTGCATTAGGTTATGAGCCCTGAGCTTGTCTAACTGCGCAAATGAGAAGAGTCACTAGTTGCAATGTACAGCTCCACCAAGTCTGAAGAGCACCTCCTATGCGTTCCGAAACTCGAAGCAGATGGCAAGAACTGGGTGAATTACAAGGACAGGCTTGTATTCGCAGTAGAGGCCAGAGGGTTGCTAGGGTACCTGAAAGGCACCAAGCACAGGCCTGCTCACCCAAACATGAAGGCTGGCTGAGGAGATTCCTGGCAGCCATCAAAGGATGAAGAGCGAAAGGAGATGGAGATCTTCGAAGAGGCTGATGAGAAGTGGCACCTGAATGATGTGATTGTAAAGCAACAGATCATTGCCACCCTTCCAGACAGTCTATTCACCTGTGTCAAGGGGCTTGGCACCAGTCATAAAATCTACACCCAACTTTCCAGCATGTTTGAACAGTGCTCTTGTATCGTGTCAGTCAACCTCCTTTGCAAACTCCAGAACATGCAGTGCCCAGACCGTGGAAATGTGCACGAGCACTTTGACAAGATGTGTGCCATTAAAGAGCAACTTGCCTCTATGGGTCAGGCACCAACTGACAAAGCCTTCATGGCTATGGTCATCAGCTTGCTCCCCTCAGCTTACGATGCCCAGCTCAGTGCCATTACGACTCTTGCCAAGGTTGGAGGCACTACACTCACATCTGATGTCATAATGGCTGCAGTCAAAGACGAGTATGACTGTCGAGCTACAAAGAGCAAAAAGTCAACCACCAATGATGGGGAAGACACAGCCTACTCAGCCAGCTCCACCCGCTCCTGCAAGAAGCCTTTCAATGGCACCTGTTATAAATGCGAAGGGCACAGCCATAGGGCAAGCGAATGCCCGACACCTGATGATGACAAAGAAGGCAAGGCCAATAATGGAGAGAAAGGCAAAGGCCATGCAAAGTCAAAGCAACGTGGAAAGGGGAAAGGAGATAAAGGAAAGGGAAAATGTCATGAGGAAAAAGCTGCTACTGCCAAAGACAACAGCGACAGTGACAGCGAACCTGATGGGATCTGGTTTGCAGATGCAGAAAGTGGCCAAAAGGAACCCTGTACATCGTCCCTCCCATATGCCCTACTCACCAATGCAGGTGGCAGCAAGGCAACCCGCACAGAACTTTACGACTCTGGTGCAACACGACACATGTCCTTGTATCGTGACCAGTTCACCAATTTCCACCCCATACCCCCTAAACTGATCACTACTGCAGACAAGAGAACCTTCGAAGTGACAGGAAAGGGTGACATGCACATAACAGTCCCAAATGGAAAGTGCACTACCCATATCCTACTCAAGGACATCCTCTATGCACCAAAGATGGGCCTTACCCTCATATCAATCAGCAGGCTAGACGCTGCAGGGTATGCAGCCCTATTCCATGACTCATGTTGCAAGATCTTCGACAGCAAAAAGAAACTACTTGGAGAAATACCAGTCAGCAAGGGGCTCTATGCGGTGAACAGCCCCCAGAAGCCATTTGTGGGCATCGCAAAAGCAAAGGAACCACTTACTATGGAGGAGGTTCATGCTCAATTGGGCCATATCGCACCTGAGTCCATCCACAAGATGCTGAAGGCAAACATCATCACCGGAATCATGCTCGACCCCACACATGTCACCATGGGCTCTTGTGAGCCCTGCAAGTATGTGAAAGCAACTCGAAAACCTATTGGGAAGATCAGGGACCCACCGAGATGTGCCAGGCTTGGAGATGAAATCCATACAGACCTTTGGGGACCTTCACCAGTCGAAACAAATGCCTGAAGCAAATACTTCATTTCCTTTACTGATGACCACACGCGCTACACAAACTTACTCCTGTTAAAGTCAAAGGATGAAGCATTTGAAGCCTACCAACAGTACGAGGCTTGGCTCGACACTCAGTTCAGTACAAAGATCAAGCATTTGCACTCAGATCGCGGTGGTGAATTCCTTAGTGACGAGTTCAGTCACCACCTAGGGAAGAAAGGAACCAAAAGAAAACTCACAGTTCATGACACTCCAGAGCATAACGGAGTTGCCAAGTGCTGTCACGCACCAAACACTGCAAGCATTTCCCAATTTTTCTTCAGAAAATATACTGAAAAAATGGAGAGAAGAGATACTCTTTTATGTTGGATAATTTGTTGGAAAAAATGCAAATATAATTTTCTCTTTTCTGTGCAGAAACATGGATTAATGGTAGTGCTCATTAGCTTCTACTCTAAGTGGTATTAGCATCAATTCATGTTTTTTGGAAGGAAATAAAACATTATTTCTGCATTTTTTCTTTCCAAACATCCAAAATAAAAGAGTATCTCTTTCCTCCATTTTTTCAGAATATTTTCTAAAGAAACATTGTGAAATGCTTGCAGTGAAAGGTGTTTGGCGATGTGAGCATGGAGTCTTGCTGAATAAGGGAGATTGAGGAACATGGCCTAATGCAAAAAGATGACTGGTACATCTAGCAGTCATCCTTCGCACAAGAACAATCCTTAACACTAGGGAAGAAACTGTTCAAGTGCCGATCAAACCTTTTTAGTGCTCACATATGGCATTCCGGTTTTTCGAATATCTCGGGCATTTCTAAAGATATCGACGTCATTCCCACGCTCACACGTAGCCCTTGATCACGCCATCCTTCCTTCCAAATTTGGTAACAATCCTCGCCCTCCATGATTTTCTACAGCATTTCTGCCAACAGATGCCCATTTTGCTAAATCCCATCATAATGGCTGCCTCGTCAACAATCTCTTCACTCGTGTCCTGTGCTAGGGAGCATAACTACTTATATCTCCCAGGACTTCCCACTAGCTTCTGCCCTGAAGCATCCTGGTTCATCCCTTCCTCGTCCACTCCCTCCCAAGCCATCTCTTTGGGACAGCGTGTTCTCCTTGTCAGTATGACATCCAGGAGGACATTCTTTGGTCGTCTCGAGTCTGTTGTCAGACTTGAAAGGTCTTATGTGGTTGTATCAGTCTCTCCAGTTGAAGAAGCATATGGATCCTTCATTCCCACCCCCTGCAACATCTACTTCTCACTCTCATCATTTGTTCTTCTGAGGTTGTGACAGGTTCAGTACCAGTTACTGTCATCTAGGCTATCTGATCACATTCATGATGATTTTGAGGCACTTCTCCCTGCTCTCATGGGAGAGGACAGTCCCCCATCTTCCTCAAACCCTGCTGAAGACTAGCTGTCAATGTAGCACCCTTTTTCAGAGGAGGAAGAGGGGAAAAAATGCGAAATCCAATGCCCTGACACCTGTGGAGACCCCCAACATTCAGCCCCTGGCAGGATCCCCCACCATTCTTCATTTGGAATCACTGTGCCTTGACCTGTCACATTGAGATTTGCTCAGTCATACCCCTTACTCAGCCATGACCAATACCCTGACTTGTTCTCTTGGCATGTTAATCATCTGTCCCTTC
Source organism: Pisolithus sp. B1 (assembly GCA_024663435.1). Lineage (NCBI taxonomy): Eukaryota > Fungi > Basidiomycota > Agaricomycetes > Boletales > Pisolithaceae > Pisolithus > Pisolithus sp. B1. Next base: position 55,540 of record JANFAA010000074.1, read on the forward strand.
CATGACTCATACTTATTTGACATTGCTTACTGACATTCTTTGTCATGCTTACCACTTTGTTACCAATCGCTTACCTGTCCTTACCAAGCCTTACTGATCATCACCAATCCCTTACCAACCCCTTTACCAATTGCTGACAGAGTGTTGCTTCACATTTGTTGAAGGCTACACTCTGGTCTTGTATATAAACCCTGCAGTTCCAGATATCAGAGATAGCCTAGAGAGAAAATATATGTCACTTTCATACTTACTTCCAGGAGACTATCCTCCTGCAATATACCTTCATCTCCCATTGCTTTTGAAGCCCCTCCATCATCATCTTCAGTCTTCCAGTGGTTGAGGCCCCCTTAAGGGTCTATCCACTGATCTTCCTTTGCTCCCAGTCATCCTCAGGCTCACAGGAGCCTATTATCTTCATCTCCCTTTGTCTCCCAGCTTCCTCCCTGTCCAGACTGTCCCCCTCCCTCTGCACTAGCTGCACAGAACCCCTCCCCTTTCAATTTTACAGGTCCTTCAAGCAGGATACCACTTAGGAAAACCACCACTCACATTTTTCTTGTCTTTGTGTTGGGTTTTTGGTTGTTTTTGCCATTGATCCCAACATCAACTCACAGTGCCTTAACCAGACACTCATAGAGCATGTACATGCTATGCTACATGCCAGTGGCTTGCCAAAATTGCTCTGGGGAGAAGCGATGATGCATGCAGTATGGCTGAAGAACCGGTCCTCAACACATGCACTCAATGGCAAAACACCCTATGAAATGCTATACAACAAGAAACCTGATCTATCTTGCATACCAGTTCGGGGATGCCAAGTCAAAGTCCATTCGACAGATGGGTCGAAACTCAATGTGCGAGCTTGAGAGGGAAGATGGGTTGGTTTCGACCACCAGAGTAATGGTCACAGGATTTACCTAAGCGATGCAAAGCATGTTGTGGTCGAACAAAGTGTCCACTTTGCCTCACCCAATGTCCTTGTGCCAACTGGTGCACCAATCGAGGGGGAGCAGGAGTCATCTGGAAACGATCAGTGCAATCAGCCAACTGATAAGGGTAACAAGCCTGAAACAGGCAGCCAACAAGCAGAAGTCTCACCCCGGAGCATTCAACCACCCCCTACAGATCATTTAGGCCCACAGTTTGAAGCACCAGTGGCCCTGCATCGTTCTGGTTGAGTCCGAGTCGAGTCAGCTTATGTAAAACGACTTCGTCAGGGTGAAGGAACAGTCGATGGCTGAAATACCTTACCTACAGGCCTCCAAGGTGGCACTATGGACTCTGGAAACCTTGTGGCAGAGCTTGGGATGCTGGGAGATGATGGGGGAGTGGATGAAGACGATAAGGAAGTTTTCGCAATGGTTGCGAGTACTGTGGAGATAGAAGGAACTGATCCCATGACCCTAAAAGAAGCTGAGGTGCGACCTGACTGGCCGAAATGGAAGGACGCAATGGACACTGAGATAAGGTCATTGTGGGATGCCAATACATGGTCAATTGTCGAAAAACCCCCAGATGTAAATGTAGTAGGCTGCAAGTGGGTCTACCATATCAAGTGCAATGCGAGCGGCAAAATCAAAAAGTACAAAGCACGCTTGGTTGCAAAGGGATACTCACAAGTACACAGAATTGACTACTATGACACCTATGCCCCAGTTGCCCATTTAGCTTCACTACACACTATCTTAGCAATTGCAGCTCGCAATGACTGGGAGATCGACGTTCTTGACTTCCAGAGTGCATACTTAAATGGAAAACTCGATGACGACGAAGCTATCTACATGGAACTGCCTCCAGGACTTGAAAGAGACCCGAAATTCAAGTCCCCAGTTGCTCGTTTGCATGTCGCACTGTACGGATCAAAGCAAGGTGCCCTTAAATGGTATAATGAGCTATGCAGCACTCTTACGGACCTGGGTATGCATCACTCTGAAGCAGATTGGGCTGTATTCTATAGATACAATGGCCCGAACTGTCAGATAGTTACTTCCTCAGTAACACCAAGCTACTATATTGGTATATGCCTGTCAGATAGTTACTCTACAGGTCATCAGTAAATGTAAAGCTAAATATAAAAGAGTGACTTACTCCTCAGTAACACCAAGCAACTGAGGAGACTAGAGGAAAATTTACTCTACTGTAGTCCGCTTTTCTGCTTATGTAAGCGACTAACCTTCGCACCTAAGGAATGTACTACCTAGGGGGCAGTTTATATTCCAACACGAACATCACCCTCCTGGCTTTGCATGTTGATGACTGCACAATTACAGGCAGTAATAAAGAAATTATCCATGCACTAAAAACAAACCTAGCTTTGAAATTCAAGTTAACAGACCTAGGCCCAATCTCATCTCTTCTGGGCATCAAAGTGTCACACAATTGAATCACCCACACTCTGTCCCTCTCGCAAGAGAAATATATTGAAGGAATTCTTGCTAAGTACAACTTTACTGAGCTCCACCCACTCTCAACCCCTATGGACCCCAATATCCTGCTGACGAAGAGCCAGTCACCGAGCACGCCCGCTGAAGTCGCACACATGCGTAATATACCATATAGGGAACCCATCAGTTCACTCATGCACCTAGCCATTGCGACATGCCCCGACATAGCATTCACAGTTGCACTCATTGCTCAATTCAGCTCAAACCCAGGTGAAGCGCACTGGGAGGCCGTTAAGCGCATATACTGTTACTTATTAGGAACCAAAAATCATGCTCTGACATACGGAGATGGGCGAGTTGGACTTGAGGGGTACACAGATGCAGATGGCGCATCGCAGGAGCACTGGCACGCAATCTCAGGCTACACATTTTTAATTGACAGTGGTGCGGTATCCTGGGCATCCAAAAAGCAGGAATTGGTCACCCTTTTGATGATGGAAGCCGAGTATGTTGCTGCCACACATGCTGCGAGAGAAGCAATCTGGCTTTGCCGACTTCTCGAGGAAGTATTCCACCCCTTATCCCATCCGACCACTCTCTTTTGCGATAACCAGTCAGCCATTGCTCTGGCCCAAACTGGTGCATTTCATTCATGTGCGAAACACATTGACATCCGCTATCATTTCATTCGTTTTTCTATTGATAAAGGTTCCATTTCACTTGTTTACTGCCCAACTGACTCTATGGTTGTGGACACACTTACTAAGCCTCTCCCAAGTCTAAAGGCCAAACACTTCGCCTCCACACTGGGACTACATGCCAGCGTTTGAGGGGGAGTGTTGAACTAACACCTGCCAGCACTTACACTTACAGTAGTCATGCTACGAGCTTATGTAATCACGTTCATTTTCACTTTGCGTTCTTGTATGATACACACTTCAGTGGTTCTCCCAAACACTGAAGTGAGTTGATACCTTTCCATACCTTCTTGCTACATACTGACCATACTTTAGCTCATACCTGCATTAGGTAGATATAATATACATAGTGGTTCTCCCGAACACTGAACTCATACCTGCATTATCTATGTCCCTCTGAAGGCTTGGAAACAAGCAATGGCTGAGTTTCACGATCATCTATCCACTGGACATCCCAGCATTAAAGCAATGACATCAAAAATGAATCATGAATGCTTCTGGCCAGGAATGTGGAAGGATATCCGAAGTTACATCAAAGGCTGCCCTACATGCCCAGCATTGAAGGTCATCTGTTGCGACCATCTGCCCCTGCTTCAGCCCATTGAAAGCTCCTCCCCATTCCCCTTTAAACAAGTCTCAATGGACTTTATCACCAACCTTCTGGCCTCTAAGGGCCATGACATGATTCTTACCATAGTCGACCATGGGTTGACAAAGGCAGTAACCTTCCTCCCCATGACTAAAACCATAGACTCAGAAGGTCTCGCTGACCTCTGGCTGAAACATGTCTACCCTCACTTTGGCATTCCCAAGTCTGTCATATCCAATCATGGTCCCCAGTTCATGAGCACATTCACACAAAACCTCTACAAGGTGCTACATGTCAAACCACAATACTTGTCTGGATATCACCCTCAGACCAACAGAGAAGCCGAATGTGTTAACCAAGAAGTTGAAACATACCTACAAATGTACTGTGCTGAAAAACCCAATGACTGGAGTGACCACCTCACCCTTGCTGGGTTCACACACAATTCCCACATCCATTCAACTCATGGTCAGACACCCTACTATCTCCTCTATGGTTATGACCCCAACCCCTATCCTTTGGTGTGTTGTAGCGCATTCTTACTATGTTAGTCAGTGATACAGCTTACATAATTTTGCCCATACTTGTGTTCATTTTTCTCCTTTGAGCACACCTCAGTCTTGACAATCTCAAGCTGAGGTGAGATATTTATGATACACTCGTTTTACTATATGTTCTGACTTTACCAGTTCACTCTTTTAATACAGGTTAGTTAGTACATATAAAGTCTTGACAATCTCAAGCTGAGTTCACTCTTTTAATACAGTTCACTGCTTCCTCTGTGTGGGTTCCAAGAACTAGCCAATTCTTGAACCTGCAAAAGGTTATGAGCCCCAGCTCTCACAGATTCTAGATCTACTCAGCTGGATACAGTCTCTACTGAACTGTCAATATGTCAAATCCTCCTTCCACATCTGCTGCTGCTCCCTTGAGAGTGGCAGCATCCATCCCAACATCCACTGCCTTAACATCTGCCAAGTCCACACAACCAAGTAGCCAACTCTATGATGTTCCATCACTAGAAAATGATGGTTCCAACTTTCAGACATGGAAGTACAGAATCAACATGATACTTGACATGTGAGGACTCTGGGAACTTGTCGATGGAACTCAAACCACTGCACCTGATGTGACTGCAGACCCAAATGGGCATGCAGACTGGCTGTCTAGGGACAAAGAAGCTTGTGCACAAATCACCTTAACTCTGAAAGATGAACCACTTAGTGGTGTGCTCCATGTGAGTACAGTGGCTGAAGTCTGGAAGAAACTATGTGGGTGCTACGAGGGAAGAGGAAAACAGACTATAGCCTACCTGATAGGTGAGCTATTCTGTGGTACTCTCTCTGATGATACATCCATGGAGACTCAGTTGAATGCCATGTGACAAAAGGTGACTGTGCTCAAGTCACTAGGCCAGCCACTGGACGACTCACTCATGGCCATTGCCATGGTCATATCATTACCTCCTTCCTACTTGACTCTCCATACTATTCTCATGTCCTCCGATGCCAAACTGTCAATCAATGCAGTCATCTCCAATGTCCTCATTGAGGAGAAGGCAAGGCAAACTGCAGCAGGCCAAACTGTGCTTGTTGCTAAAGCCTCTGCTAATAAAAAGGGCAAGGGCAAGGATGATCAAAAACAAAAGAAGAAGTCTCGAGATGCTAAGAAGAAGAAGGCTAACAAGGCAGTGAAAACTTCCCCTTCAGCAGAAAAGGAAAAGGAAAAGCCAACAGAGAAAGTGGACTTAGTGGCCAAGGTGGCTCACATGTCCAGAGGTGAAACCTCCACTCTTAAACTCTTCATGGCTGCAAATAGTGGTCATGACCTGGAAAGCTCTTGGATAGTCGACTCTGGAGCATCCATAAACATGTGCTGTCAGTGCACATGGTTCAGGACCATAACAAAGCTCTCACCTCCCCAAATGGTAGTAGTGGGCAATGGCAGCTCCATACTGGCAACTGCAGTTGGTTGCATTGAGCTTGAAATGGCCCTGGGCAATGGAAAAATGGGAAATGTACTACTACAGAATGTCTACTATGTTCCAGACCTCAACTCAAACCTACTCTCAGTGGCATACCTTGCCAGCTGACACATCACAGTAGTCTTTGTGCACAACAAGTGCAAAATTGAGATGGGTGGTGTCATGATCATGCAGGTCCACCTCACCCTGGTCCACCCAAGGTCCAATATGCATGTGGAAACTCTGGAGTGCACAGGAAAGCTCCAGAGTGCACAGGAAAACTCCAGAGTGCATGGGAAAACTCTGGAGTGTATGGGAAGAACTCAGGTTCAGGGCAGAGTCATGAGAACTTTCTCTTGCAGCCTTGTTCTATGTTTAGCTTAGTATTAACCTTTGTTTGCTTGTTTACTAATACTTCATATTTGTCAGACCTGTGTCTGTCCTCTGGCAGACTGGTCTCTGGACTTAAACTCCTTAGTCATTCCTTGGTAATACTCGTACATAGCCATTGGTTAGGATTACCAACACTACTGGAACTCCAGTAGTTGTCCTTCTGGACTTGTAGTATATATACCTACCTGGCTCTGTACTGTAGCCCTCAGTCTAGTAATCAACTTAACACCCAAACACTTGCCTGGCACCTGAGGACTTCAGTCCTAGACTCCTGGACTGTCTGGTACCCTGGTGTCTACCCCCCTTGACCTCCTGACATACCCGGACTTGTCCAAGGGCACAGCACATAAGCTGAGGCCAATCGGGTAGTGTCCCCCCTTGTCCATCTTTCTGCCCCCTAGATATGGATTGTTCTGGAACTCTGGAGTTCAAACTCTGACCCAAACCCCCTTTGGAGTTCTCAGACTTTCAATCTCCACTCTCAGACTTCAGGTTGGGAAATGTGTTTAACAGGTGGAGAGACTGTGGGCATTGGTCATAAACAAGACTCACTCTTCATACTTGCAGCAAAGACTTCCTCACCACAGCATTCCACACAGATTGCATATGGACCATCACCAGCAACCGACCCCACTCTCGAGTTTACAGCTCTAACTGCATCATCTTCAAATTCTAAGGCATCTCTTGAAACATGGCATCGATGCCTTGGTCACATGAACATTAAATCTATTCAACAGCTCATCAGCAAAGAAATGGTAGAAGGGATGGAGATTGTTGGTCCAAAGACAGATCATACCTCTTCATGCCATGCCTGTCTCGAGGGAAAGCAACACCGCAATGCCATAACAATGAAGTCAAATGTAGAAAGCCCACATGTCCTCTATAGGACATACTCTGATGTCTGTGGACCAATGGAGACTATGGTGTGCACAGGCCATCGCTACTTTGTTACCTACATCAACAGTCATTCCCATCACCTCATGGTTAGATTAATTAAAACCAAGGATGAGGTCTTCCCCCTCATGAAGGATTATTTCAGCTGAGCCAAGGTTGAAACTGATGAGAAGCCAAATTTCCTGTGAAGTGATGGTGGGGGAGAGTACGGCTCAGCAGAGTTTAGTACCTACCTGAAATCCAAAGGTATCCATCATGAAAAGATGAATGCATACACTCCACAAGAAAACAGAGTTGCAGAAAGGATGAACTGGACTCTAGTCGAGACTGCACGAGCCATGCTTAGCGATGCCAACCTCCCTAACTCCTTCTGGGGTGATGCCATACTCTACACAGCACATCTAATTAACAGAGTGCCAACCTGTGCTGTACAAGGTGACTTAACACTGTATGAGGTGTTCACTGGCAATAAACCCTCAGTTTCGCACATCCGAGTGTTCGGCTGTAAGGCCCATGTCCACATACCAGAGGAAAAGCACAAGAAACTTGATGCAAAGTCGCTTGAATGTATTCTGTTGGGATTTGCTCATCGCAAGAAGGCATACACATGTTTACACAGACCTACTGGGTGAGTTTTTGAGACATGGGACATCGTATTCAATGAAGGGGACCCTGGAGGTCCTCATAGGGTTCAGATACTCAAGGACCACCCAGTTACTCGAAAGAAACCTACAGAATCTGCTGCAAAACTCCAAACAAGCTCCAAGACTATACCAGAAGTGGGTGAAGGCTCTTCCGAGCCAAATGAGGATGACAGTGGCATGGATCTTGAATCCATCAAGTTAGAGGGTCACCTAGGGCCACACGAGCCCACCATCATCAAAAATGAGCCTACAGATACAGTGGATGGTCAGTTATCAGGCACAGATCAACCCAGCACTAGGACAAGTGTCAGAGACACAACACCAGCCATTCCACCTAGTGTCCTACAGCCAGATCGACCCAGAAAGACGCCTACAGTACCTACAATGGCTACAGCACAGTCCCAAGGTTCCCCTTTGCCTTACCTGAGCCCAATCCCACCTGCAGCAGTCAGACCCTCATCACGAGCCAGAAAAACACCTGTTCGAGATGATGATCAGCACTATTTTGTCAACTCCTATGACAGAAGAACTCTTACCAGTCAAATGAGCAAGGCAACAGCTGCCAACACTCAGTGAGATGGGGTGGGGAGTGTGGAGACAGTGGGTGAGAGTGGTGAGACAGAGGAATGCACACTGAGTCAAGTTGGGGCTGCTTACAAAGTGACCACAACACATGACAATGAACCAGCCACATTCAATGAGGCAATGCGATGCACTGACACAGACCTCTGGTATGCTGCAATGCTGGAGGAATTAAAGGTTTTTAGGTCTATCAGACTATATGAGGAGGTCAACCAACCACCTGGCCACAAGGTCATTGATTTGGAATGGGTTTTCAAGGTGAAATGAGGGCCAACTGGGGAAATTGAGAAGTACAAGGCATGCTTGGTGGTGAAAGGCTTTACCCAGGTCCACAGAGTGGATTACACCGAGACTTTTGCACCAGTGACCAAGTTTGTGATGATACATTTTCTGCTTGCCCTTGCCATGACATATAACCTTGAAGTACATCAGATGGATGTCAAATCAGCCTTCCTGAATGGAACCCTGGATGAAGAAATTTATTTGAGGCCTCCCACAGGCTTTCGTGAAGATGACAAGGTCTGGCTCCTCTACCATGCTCTCTATGGCCTTAAGCAGGCTCCAAGGTCATGGTATACTCATCTTAGGGCTGTCTTCGAGTCTCTTGGGTTCATGCACAGCCACACCAACCACAGCCTCTTTTACAAGGTCGAAGACGGTGTACTAATCATAGTCACAGTCTATGTAGATGATAAGCTTATTGTCTCAAAGTCTCGTGATGCCATTGAATGACTCAAGACTCAACTCTCAAAGGAATATGACCTGACTGTTGGAATGTGAATCCACACTCTAGGCTAGTAAGGAATGGCTGGGTGGCCTAGTGGTAAGGCACCCCAGTGCTAGTGGGAAGACCCAGGTTCGATCCCTGGTCTGGCCAGTATTTTCAGTCCAAAACTGACAGATCTGGGTGAGGCTCGCTGGATCCTAGGTATCAAAATCATATGAGATCGTGATAAGGGGACTATCAAATTGTCTCAGTGGAGGTATCTTGAGAATATTCTCAAGTGCTTTGGTATGGGTGAGGGCTGCTCTGTGTCCATGCCAATCAAAGCAAACTTGAAACTCATCAAACTGGAGGATCCAGAGATTGATGTTGCAGGTTATCAGAGTGCTGTGGGTGCACTCATGTATGCCATGCTGGCTACAAGACCTGACCTAGGATTCATGTTGGGGGTTCTGAGCCATCATGCTGCCACCCCTGGAGTCGAGCATCAGACTGCACTCAAGCAAGTGTTTAGGTATCTCCATAAAACTCTCGATTCATGCCTCACATATTTGAAATCAGGCAAGGGCTCCCCTGTGGGCTATGTTGATGCAGACTGGGCAGCTGACATCAATGACCAATGTTCAGTAACAGGCTATGTCTTTATTATGTCCAGTCATGCTATTAGTTGGTCATCAAAAAAGCAGACATCCATTGCCCTGTCAAGCACAGAAGCTGAATATATGGCTGCATGTGCAGCCACGAAAGAAGCTATTTGGGTACAGACTCTCATTGATGAACTGGACCCCTCCACTTCTCGACAACCCACTGTACTACGAATTGACAACCAATCTGCCATACCCCTTGCATGGAATGCTATGCCCCATGATCAGATGAAGCATACTGCAATCCATCACCACTTCATTCACAAGAAAGTGGACTCAGATGAAGTCTCTGTTGAGTTTGTGTCTACTACTGAGCAGACCACAGATGTTCTTACCAAGGGCCTGTCTTGTGAGAGGCATATTTTGTGTTCTAGTGGCATGGGTATTATTTTCTAAGCTTTACAGTGGCTCAAAAAAGTGTCCCAATGTTGGGTCATTCTGGAAAGATCTTGCATTGGTGAGGGAACCACTAAGAATGAGGTCATGGGCTTGCAGGGAGTTTAAAAGTACTAGGTCTTGGCTTCACAATGCCACCTAAGTCATGTGATCTGGTTGTCATGAAGATAAGATAAGATAATTTTAAAATGGCAACTCATTGGGACACTTTTTTGAGCATGCATCCAATCTGTGGTTATGGGATTCACTATGCCCTCCTACTGTTTATTTGGTCATACAAATAAAGCCTAACTGTACCACATGATCTGACAAGTGGTTCATAAGCATGCAAACAATGCCAAACATCAAATTTAGACCACTAAGCCTCAGTCCTTTGCCACAACTCAAGAGATCATCTTTCTCACTCATCAGGGTCAGTCTCTCATGGAATCTCATTAAATACCAGTGAATGCCGCAGTGTCATCCATGTAATATACTCCAATTACCATGGGTCCCTTCAAAATTCTGCTGGAAGTCAAGCAAATGCTGTTTACCCTACTCATGTCGCGCGGTGTCGTTCACTGTTGCTTGTTCAAGGCAACGACCGACGTGCGCTGTTTACCTTCTGGTAAAGTAAACCTATAAGTAGACAATAGGCGAGCACGCGGCTTTGTGGCGGGCCTCTTGTAGGTATATCGACAGTGATATGGAGATATGTCGACAGGGACTACTTTGACTACCTCTTGGTATGTTGAAAGATAAGTTTTGCTAGTATATGGCGATAGGGTTCTTGCCTGAGTTGACTTAGCAGAACAGCGTTTCAATATACAGAGAAAGCAAGAGAATTTATAGGACGGAGTCCTACTTGCTAGGTAGGTAGCTAGGTAGCGAAAATACAAGGACTCTACACTGCTACGCTGTGGGTTTTTATACTCCACAGGCGATGAGAGGACTACCGTATCCTCGCCATAAATGCATAGGTAACAAACAAGACGGGGTTTGCCAAACGAGATCTCTCCACAGGGTATCGAGTCAGAGTGCCCTCAGTGACGCAAGCACCGAGTCATGGGTGACGCACACCCTACTCAACATGACTCCTCACTGTGCTGGAGCGTTTGCACAAAGCAAACGACAGATCCTCTAGATGCGACACGACGCAAAGGTCATGTGTCTAGGAAAGCAAACCGCAACTGTCAAGAAGGTTTCCAGATCCCATCGGGATCTGAGAAGCAAGAAAGGTAAAGTAAAACAAGACGTACGTAAGCAGAGGCTGTGTCGTAAACATAAGGTCCATGGACTTGCCCCTAAGGCTAGGCAGCGGTCCAAACGAGATGTCACTAGGACGTGGGAATGGGGACGATGACAGGCGGGGAAACGGCAGGCTCATGACGTACAATTGTGTAGTAAGCAGCTTGGAAAGGAAAAGACGAGAACGGCACACAACAACTCATGCCTGGGGTGCATTGTCACTACTCAGTACTGGGAAAGCTGAATATGTCAAGGAGGTCAATCTAATACTTCAGGACATGAAGATTGAACTGATCCCCTCCCAGCCCATGCAATGTTATCCACAGAAGGCTGGCATGAAGGCTGAGGTAGAGCAAAGTGCTCCATTGCAATCCAAGCATTATATGAGAGCTGGCCAGACTGCACCCCAAATTGTCTTGCACATGGCTGCAAAGGTGTCATTGGGTTATGAGTGGCCACAGGAGATATCTAGGGTCAGATGGAAGGAAATTATCTGTACCCTGCCTCCTCAGTAGCCTATCCCTCCCCATACCTCTGGAGTCCAAAGAAGGGTTTTGTTTTACCCTGGTCTTCATGGCAGCTTTCCAAGGATGAAAATGCATTGGTTGGGAGGGGATCAGTCTAATATTCATGTCCTGAAGTATTAGATTGACCTCCTTGACATATTCAGCTTTCCCAGTACTGAGTAGTGACAATGCACCCCAGGCATGAGTAGGGTAAACAGCATTTGCTTGACTTCCAGCAGAATTTTGAAGGGACCCATGGTAATTGGAGTATATTACATGGATGACACTGCGGCATTCACTGGTATTTAATGAGATTCCATGAGAGACTGACCCTGATGAGTGAGAAAGATGATCTCTTGAGTTGTGGCAAAGGACTGAGGCTTAGTGGTCTAAATTTGATGTTTGGCATTGTTTGCATGCTTATGAACCACTTGTCAGATCATGTGGTACAGTTAGGCTTTATTTGTATGACCAAATAAACAGTAGGAGGGCATAGTGAATCCCATAACCACAGATTGGATGCATGCTCAAAAAAGTGTCCCAATGAGTTGCCATTTTAAAATTATCTTATCTTATCTTCATGACAACCAGATCACATGACTTAGGTGGCATTGTGAAGCCAAGACCTAGTACTTTTAAACTCCCTGCAAGCCCATGACCTCATTCTTAGTGGTTCCCTCACCAATGCAAGATCTTTCCAGAATGACCCAACATTGGGACACTTTTTTGAGCCACTGTAGTCAATGGTGTCCCTGTCAGATATATCCCCATATCACTGTCTGATATACCTGGAAGAGGCCACATCACCACCTATTCCCTCCATATTGGTGTACTAGGTCAAAAGGCCTATAGCACATGTTGGTCGTTCCCTTGAACAAGGAACTGTGATCAACACCATGCAACAATTATCAGGCTTGGACCTCAAAATCTTGCCATGGAATTCATTGGCAAACAAGGCTTTCAAGAATTGAATGACATTGCAGCCCTTGCTGAAGTTCAGCTCACCAGTAGGGTTGTTTTCATCAGCTTGCTTGGTGGTGGTTGCATTCATGTATGCCATCCTAAGAAGGAGGTGCATGATGACCTCACCCTTCTGACTGAGGTCAATCAGGCCAGCTTCGAAATTCTTTTGCAAGAGCTGGACCATTGTATGATCTGGATGTTGCAAGTACTGATACATCTGGCATGACGCAGCCTCAGCAAGGAACAGTTCAGATGGATATTCTGAGCAGATGTAGAAGTGATGCTGCAGAACAGAGAAGGTGATCCTCATGTGGCTGTCAACCATATCCATTTTGTATTTGTGTACCAAGTCCTGCCTTGACTCATAGTCAATTGTAATCAAAACATCTAAAGTTGCCAACATTGCCAGGTTGGACTGCCCATCCTTGCCAAAGTCACTAGAATGAACAAGTTTTGCACATGCCAGGGCCATCATTTTTTCAGTGAGCTCAGATCTATCAGTTCTAGTAGAAGCTTCAATCAGGGACCAGAACCTATGGCACCTAGATCAGCAAAGGAGAAAACCTTGTAAACCGGACCACATACATACAGCGGCCTCCCAAAGCATGCCAGAAACACCAGATCTTGAAGCTGTTCCAAATTGAATGCTCCAGGTTTAAGTGGGAAAGTAGGGTGGCAGTCAAATGGCATTTCCATAAAAGGAGCCTGGAGATATTTTATGCTTAGCTGTTGAGCCGAGCTAGCCATCTCAGCAGATGGAGAGAAATGACCCAAAGAGGACTGAGTTGACAGAAATAAGGTGAAGATGGTGGAGGTTTGGCAGTGGTTCAAAGATGAGCAGATGATGTCATACATGTTCTTCTGCTTGTCATCAGGAATGGCATGACCAAGTTCATGTGCTTTGTCAAAGTACAACAGAATTCTGACATCCTTCGAATTCAGGAATGCACAAACAGTCTCCAAAGCATTAAGTAACTGTTTGAGCCAATTTTGCAAATTGCGAAATATCAGATCAGAGTTAGTGTTGGAGAAAACCTGAGAGGGTTTGAATGATGATGTAACTTGAGACAAGCAAGGATCTGTCACACTGACCTCATTTCTCTTGCATGCCTCTATGATTTTGTCATACAACAATGATCACATTTCCTGTGACAGATGGTCCCTCCAGCAGTCTGCAAAGTCACCTGGAAGTAATTTGTTCCCTGCCCTGGGTACTCTGAATTTTCTCTGGACTTCCTCAGCAACCTTTAGAAATACATATGAGAAGAACAAAGCAGTGCAGGCCTCACCATGATCTGCACTCTTGATGTTGGACACCTCACAGAGGTACTTCCAAACCTTTGTATCCTCTGGTGGATAAGCCAACCCTGACAATTCTGGCAGTAGTCAGCACTACAATGCAAAGCAACATGAGAAAGACTAGCCTCCACATTCTTTCAGGTCATGAAGATTGAAAGGGATTGTGAAAACTAAGGCAGCCAACTTGTGGACCATGCAAGATTTTCCTGTTCCAGAGCTCTGGACAATTTCAGCAAAAGGAGCATAGCTCCTGCCACATTTCATGGAATTGATGCTCTTGAGTATCACTTCATGATATTTTCCATAGTATTTTGCTGTCCAGGCAACAGATGTGGCTTATAGTAGATTTTTGATCAACATGGTCAGGTGATAAAGTCAGGGAATGACTTACCAACTACAGATACCAACCACAATAAGGGGATGCACATCATCAGTGACCAAGATGTGGGGCCTAGGAAGGTTGTTACTCACCACTAGTGGTCATGATTTCATGACCAGTACCCTCTTCTTCATCCCCAGTACTGTCCTCTTCATCCCCAGTACTTTCTTCTTCACCCCCAGTGTTGCAATCTCCACCAGTCAGAGCAGCTAAAAGAGATGATGGTGAGCAGGAAAAATAAAATAAAATAACATCCTCTGAACTGCCTATGCAAGGACATGACCAGGTCATAGTGACTGGAATGCATGGCAGATTCCACAGCTATGACAACATCAGTGTTATTTTCAATCAGGTTCTCACACACATGAAAGGTCAGAGGCATCCTGATGGATGCTGCTGTTGGGGAGCAGATCAGAATCTGCAACAGCATCTGGATTAGTAGTATGTGATGTTCCATGCTACTGCCTTGAAAAATCTTGACTATCCCATGTATCTCTGCATTCACTTTCTCCCATTTCTCTTCAAGAGAGCTTTGTGGCATGATCCCTTCAGCACTGGGTCCAGATCCAGGCTGTAGAGCAGAGTGCTGGGACATGGTGACTAGTACAGGAGGTGTGAGGCAAGAGTGTTATTCAAGTCAACACTATTTCAATGACATAAGATCAACTCAGGGGTGCACTGTCTCAGTCAGCCGACCTTTGGTCGCATTTCGCGCAAGGCAACAATGGAAATGAGTCGTCTTTTACTTCAGGCGTCAGGGGGATGTACCCGGAGTGGGAGAAGAACAGCTGAGGGGCCCTGGCGTGCTTGGTCACCATAAGTAGTAGTGTGTCTATCTTGGGTTCCCATTGACAACCGAGTGAGATCACCAAAGCTCAGCCGATTCACCGCCGCGTTCCCTCATGTCCACAGCAACGCACGCAGCCACCCCCCCTTACATAAGCGGTCACTTCAGCCCGTTGCTCATACTACTCGTTTTACTTTTCTGTGGTCTCTTTACACGTTCACGCAAAACTGTTGCCATTCGTTCAAGTCGTATCTAATTGCGGGAAAATGCCACTCGTCGGTGGCTGTGTCGTACTTCCTACCGGATAAGAAATCCCGCATGAGGTGGCCGGACGCTCTTTGTGACTGCCCGGATAACTGGGCTGTACTGACGAACCATCCCATATATGCCTCAGCACGGAAGCCTCCGTCCATGGCGCGCAAGCAACCATCCGAGGACGTAAGTTGTTATTTGCACTCGGCGCACATGGTCTTGTCGTCTGTTTATCTACGGTCACCCTTGATCACGCCCTCTCGTGACTTACCGGAATCGCCGTCGCACGCCATACCATGCCAAGAAGAGTTTCGTAGTGAAACCGACTTACCCTCGCACTCGGGTGACGCATCAGCCGCGTAGCTGCAGTCAACGACGCTGTACAGTCAGAGCAACGCGCTCTCCTACAATTTACCAGATGCCAAGTCACATCTACTGACACGAGCCTCGGTCGGTCGTATCGCTTTGACGGCCCATGTCCACTGCCGCCAGCCGCCGAGTTCTTTGTCGGCACAGCTACGAGCAAGGAACTCGTTGGCCGTTCAATCTCATGACAGAACTGAGCTCCCATCCTTTCAGATCGCTTCACTGATTGGTGCTGTCTCCCACCATAGTGGTATTCAACACGTACGACAGGCTTATAAGTTACGTGCGAAAGCAGAAGACAACCGTCCCCCGAGCAGAGGCGAAATGATATTTGCAAACGTACATATTGCATCGAGCCAATTCAGGACTTCACAGGAAGTGCAATCATCTAACGTATTGCAGTTAGTTGTGTTATAACCCTTCGATTCCCTTCTATTCAGCTCGGACGCTGCTAGCGAAACGCAAGTGCGAACGAGAGTTCGAGGGGCTGATAAACCTCAGTCAGGGAAAGGTGTCTGAGAGTTTCGGCTTCCCAGGAAATACAATATCGGCAGTGCATTTGGCAGCCGTAGGGGCACAGCAAATGTTGTCCACATTGAAGGCCGAGTCGTCAATGGAGTAAGCCCGATTTTTTACGACCGATCATCTATTTCTTTAAACTGATTCTCATACAGAGTCGGACAGAAAAGTGAGTCCTGGTGTATGAAACGACGCGTTAGACTATTTATGTTTCCTTACAAGGATATTGGAGGACGCCAGCTTCCAGCGCAAGTTTTCAGATACACAACGCTGAACTGCCTTGGTGCCACGCACGCCGATATCGTGTTAGTCTAGAATCTTTATGATCTCGACGACGTGAGCCCTGTGACCTTGCACTGGTCTCTATGGGGCATATTGACCTCTCCTTCCTAGCATCCGAATAGCAAGGAATTTTGGAGCTTGATGATGAGCATGGTTGGGAAACTTGATGCGCCGAGTGGGTCAACTGCCGCCGCACCCCCCACCACCTAGTGACACGTTTGCATCGTGAGTGCTACTGTACAAATCGCTGCGTGACAAGCTCAAAGAAAGTCATTGCACCTCCAAGCAGCCCCGTTCCGCTCCTGACACTAGTGCCTGTGATCCTGCCATAATCCTGGTCACATGGTCTTATGGAACATACCAGCGACTGTACGTGGAACTTACACTGCTGAGAGTGTCGATTGATGCATGCGCTCTCAGACAAAAAGTCCGCCGAAGGTTTATGGCTAACATCGTTGATTTAACACACGTTCTGGAGATACTGTTGTTGCTCACCGCTGATGCAAGGGGAAAGAATCTTACTCGTAGAGCCATCAAGGTGGCATTCAAACCTTACTGTGGCTTGTCATAGATGCAAGGAGATCAGGTTTTTTGAAAGTCGAGTTGGTGCCCAGGATCTGATTCTTGAGAAGATCACATCTCTGATTTCCTTAGACGAGGCGAAGGCAAAGGTGAGCATGGCACTAAAAGGGCTGCCGCTATTTGACTCGGGGAGAGATTAAGAGCGAGACGATGGTCAGCAAGGTTGCCGAAGCTCGCGTTTCCACCCCGTGTCCCCCCTCGAAGTTTTCATGATTTCGCTAGTCTTCGTTGCCATGTTGCATATATCACGTCACTGTTATCATTGTCATCTCGCATTGCACTTGTATGTTGCTTGACTAGAGTGAATCCTTGCGGAATGCAAGAGAAAGAGTTGTTTTACAGTAATAGATTCTCCAACGAGTGACGGTCGAACGAGGGTCACCGCGGACCATACAAGAACTTCGTCCTCGGTGAGTGCGGAAGCCCCCTCTTCCGACGGTTGCCTTATCCGTATGGGACAAGTCGCTCAAGTCTACTTCAGACTGGGTCTGTCTTTTTACCTACGTGACGCAAGGGACTTCCATCGGGTTACTCAAAGAAACCCGACCAAGTGCTAGGAGAAAATGGACACAGTAATTCAAAGTTAAGACTTTTCGTCCCTCCGAGTCTGAGACTTCTTCCTCGGACTCGTCTTCGTCTAAGTCGGCCACAAGTTCATTCATGACGGCTTGTTCGATGAGATACCCGACTGCCACTTTGACGGTTGGCATGTCGAAGGCTGGGATGGGGGTGGCGGACTATGGAAAGCGTTGAATTGACGACTTGGAGTCAAATAGTGTCGGATTTCAGTGGCCTGGCCCAAAACGGTCACAACACTACTGCCACAATCACGGCAAGATCTTCTCCTTTCCACTGAAAGTTCTGGTATGCAGCGACGTGCTTAGTGTCACAGTGTACCCTCGTTACCACAATTTTGACCCAGAACCAAAACCTCTTTATCATTCCAAGCCTACGTATGCAGCTGCACATTAATTCCAGCATACCTCGAAAATCAACGATGGCGTACCGACACCGATGCCGTTCATTCTCTCGGATAGCATTTTATCATTTTCCCTCCGGCTTCCTGCCTCCCTTCTCGGTCCCCGTGGGACCCTCCGACGGTGGACTAACGTCATTCTTCTCCTTAGTCCGTGTTTCCCGTCCACCGTACCTCAACTTCCTCTCCTCTCCAGGAGACCCATCCTTCAATGACCAAGTTTCCTTGGAAGGGCTGGGAACGTCATATGGTTCATCCCGACTCACGTTCTCATACTGGTCTTCCCATCTCGTTTTCTCATTACTGTGCGTCGTCTGCGCCGAATCACGGGTCTGAGACCACTCCCCGGAGTGGGCGCTGGCTTGTGACCACTGCCCCGACGTCGGTGCGTCCTGAGCGGGTTGGACATTTTCGCATGAAGGGTCGATGGCGTATACGGACGATGAAGGTGGGGATGTATCGACGTCATCTTTGACATAGTCTTCGGTGTTTGGGTGGGGCGATAGTTCAGTGTCGGGCGCAAGTCTATCTGATGTGGTTGAAGGCGCGGAAGATGAAAAGATATTGGAGGACTTCGTGGGGGGAGAAGAGGAACCTCCAGGGGCATGAGAGAGAGAATTCCTGTAAAGAGATGTACTGAGACGTAGGTGCCTCCGTGTGCCGCCGTACACGACAAGTGGAGCAGTGCGGTTCCGCGAGGCCATAGAGAAGGGAGATCTGAGCATGAGTTGTAACATCTTTCAAAATCTTAGTGTCTGGTTTGACCGCTAGTTACACTGCGGGAACCATCCCAGCTGGTTGATATATGGGGTTCTCGAATGACGTCATGATATCACTGTCCTACACGTGACTATTTCGACTGGTGTCCAAAGCACGCGGTTTCACGAACTACCGAACGGTCTGTGAAGGGACAAGGGTGTTGGGTATGTTGTTGACAGCCAGAATAAGGGGTCGGGTTTTAAGAACGGTCACGGTCGGGTGCAGGAAATGAATGAGGTTCCGCAGGATCTGTTTTGGTCAGTGAAAAATAGGCAAGCATACTGGCAGGCATTGGACGATTGTCAAGGCAACACAGAGATAACCATAATATATGGATGCGTCGTAATCAAAACTCGTTCAAAGATACTAGTGAATTGACCTGGAGTCCCGTAGTAATTGGGCACGTCCAACCCGCTCTACCAGAGCTAGTATACACCCATTCCTACACCGCCCTCCATCCTTGCTATGCCATCCCGTCCTGTGCACGCACACCTCAGCTCACTCTCCCTTCTTCTTCTTTTCCTCCACAATCACCACATTCGCACTTGGCACGGATTTAAACACTCCTGTCGCACTCTCGATGAGCTCCAGCACGTCCTCCGCAACATCCCCTTGTACAACGATCTCGTCTTGCCCTTGCGCATTCTTCGTGACGGACGCGCCAGTAGCGAATTTTTGGGCGAGGAATTTAGATGCTTTTTTCAGCTCGACATCTGTCGTTGCATGTCGAAAGACGGTAAAAATATTTCGTATGAATTTATGGGGAAGGTAGGGTTGATCAGGAAGACGGGAAAGAGAGTGGAAGCGGGACGCACCGAACGCCTCAAGTCCATGGATAGCCGTAACAAATTTCCGTTTGTTCCTCTCCATCCTTTTTATCGAAACTTGAGATGCCATCTTTTTCTTAAGTGCCGCATCTGCCTTTTTCTCGGCCTTGGCCTCCTTCTCGGCGGTGTCCTTCTCGAGCTTAGCTTGCGCTTCTAGGCTGAGTGTCCCAAGTTTGGATTGGAGAGCTTCTGCTCAAAAGAAAATGGAGGTGACGTCCGTTGATGTCGTGTCCGATAAGTCAAATAAACCCCTCGAGTGCATGAAGTACAAAGAACCCACCGTCTGAATAGTACTTATCATACAACGTTGGATGGGACTCTTTCAACCATTCTTTGCACCGAGTAAAGCTGGACCCGAATTCGCAGTACTCGGGAGGAAAAGTACAGACTGCGCATCGTCCATGTTGAGCAGTAGCGTATAGCGTTGTCAGCGTTGTTGTGAGGATTGTATGTCAATTTTGCAACTCTGTCAAGTGGTCGGCCGGGCAGCACTTGCCTTGGCAATACAAGACTTGGATGGGCCGGATAGGCTCGGATTGGGACTCGGAGGCCATTGTGAATGTTTCAAAGATGGCAGTCGCGATGATGGTAGACGTCACTGAGGATCAAGTGTAATCTACTATCTACGACAACTAATGAGCCTACTACATCAGGTCAACAAGTTTGTCCACAATGAATGAATTTGTTTGAAAACAGCCGGTGGTTATCACAAAAAGCAAAATAAATATTGAGACCCGTAGGTCTACCACTCCGGAACAGCGTGTCATCCTTGTGCAGGGGCCATGCTAATCTTCTCTGTATCGTTCCAATTTTTACGTATGTCACCCCGAAGGGGACACTTTTAACTGACACATTGGGTTGCAAGGCAGCCGAGTCCTGCCTTTTGTTTGTCAGGCGGGCTTTGTGCAGTTGCCATTTGCGGAACCCCAGAGTTGCCTTATTGGGACACCCCTTCGACTATTAGCACTGCTACCACTAACACTCCTTATTGATCTCATTCTATGGGATTTAGATTACGATATTAGCTGGTGTCTAGCCTGTGTCAAGTCCGTACACCTTGTCCCCACTGTTCATTATTGGATCGGAACTAGGTGCGACTTTGTAAAGTAACTGACAATGCTGTGTCCCCAGATGAGCAGAAGACCACCACAGACGAAGACGATCAACCTTCAAACTCGTTCGCTGTCACTTCCTCCTCCTTCGACTTTTTCACTGGTATCCCTGTGCGACGGTAAAAACGGTTCCTCCGCCGCATTCCCGCTTCCACTGTCGGGATCGCGGCTTGACCGTTTATGTATGAGATGCTCGTTTTGGTCCCCGTGCGTCCTTTCTTTCGGTTTGCGGGGTGAATCTGGATACTGGGACCTGGACGGCGCTCGAGATTCCTTCTCTGGTGTTACCGATGACGATCTGGTCACAGACGAGCTGGCCGGATCGACGCTTCCCAGCGTTGCACAACTGTGATATGGTTTGCGCGACCCGGGCGTCCTCAGACTGGTCCATTCCCCAGTGCTGCCTACTCCTCCGGTCTTTGTTGCCGTCCCCTCCATCTCTGCTCTGGTTCCCGTGTCCGTGCCCATCCCAGTACCAGTTCCTGTGACGCCCTCCCCGCCTCCTCTGTTCTGCTTCACATCCTCCACGGACGTCCCAATCCCAAGGATTTGTTTGAGTGCGGCGAAGATGCCTGGTGGTTTCGTTTCTTCTTCTTTCACTCCTCCTTCTCCTTGGTTTCTGGCTCGCGTAGAACGAGACGCCTCCGTTCCACTCGCTGATCCAACCTGTTCGACGAACCCAACACCTTCTCTATTCCCACTTGACTCCGTTGTTGGCGCCCTCAATCTGCTTTTGGTTGCAGATGCTGCGTCCAGGGGTGGTGAGTCCTTTGCTCTCCCTCCCCCTCCTTCAGCCCCCTCTGGTTTTGAGGTGGAACCCGCATGCTGCGTTTCGAATCCAGAACGCGCAGCCTGTGAGAGTGGGTCCTGCGGATGGTGTTGAGCGGGATCTGTGACATGCCCCTGCGACAGTTGGGGGTCTCTGTTGCCGTCCCCTGCGGAAGAGGTGGTAGGCTCGGTGTTTGCGTTGCCGTGTTTAGTGCTAGCGTCGGTGGTAGTACTGTGAATATTGGAGGTGCTGGCAATGAAATGCCGAGGAACGCAAGCGCCCACTCTCGTGCGCGATGTCCATGCACGCGGCGTAGTGGCCCGTAAGATACTCATGTTGAGTTTTCCGTCTGGTTCTGTGGAACGGCCGTGGTCATCGAGGAAGAAGAGGGATGACATCATAAGAACGATCGAGTAGCATGACGTCACGCATCGTCCAAAACAGACACCGACCCGTTCATGATATTAGATGTCTAACAAATGGACACGAGCGCGCAGGTTGCGTGTGAGGAGCTAAAGCCACAATCGAAGAGCTTTGTGTGAATGTTTGGATGCACTGGAAATGGGGAAGTTGAAGAAGGCAGCGAAAAGCGCAATCTCGCACTAGATCTAGTCTAATTGTCACCGAAAGAAAGGACATAAGAAACAAAAACGACGAGAGCACAAGTCACTAAATGATGGGGTCGTTCATCGACAATCCACAAACACCTCTGCCATCCACACGTCGTCCTGTAAATTCCAACATGCGAGGAGGATGAGCTTGTCGAAACTGATGCCCCCCGTACTCGTCCGCCAGTCGTACGCGAGAGGAGAGGGGGGATATGTCGATGATTTCTGTGATGGTTAGCATAGGGATTTAATATGAAAGAATGGAGAAGTATACAAACCATGATGAAGCTATGGTATGCATTGGCTATGTCAACGGCGAGCTGTCCGCGCGTCAGCGGACCAGTGGAGGTAAACAGCTCGATAGAGGAAATCCATTCGACATGTTCGTAGCCCGGCCACTAATCACATCCAGTGACCTCATTGAATTCATGGATACGGAAAGTCAAACAAGTGTGGGGACGCACCGGAATGACGAGCCTAATTCTAACCACACGCAAGGCCTTGCCCATTGTTGCTCCGACATGCTCGGCAGCGCCTACAAGCATTCTTTCAAGTACACACCCTGATCTAACGACCAGCTCCCGCATCGGGACACCCGTCCCTCGGCTCGGAGCCCCGATCAACTCAAATGAAATAGGTGCAGCCGGGAACGCTCGTGGCTGGGCAGCGGTAATCTTTTGTGGCGGAGACTGTGGGAGCCTCACGAACGAGAGATGGGGGAGGTTCGTTTGAAAAGGCGGGGAAAGTGTCGGACATGCGTCGGAGAGAGCGCTGTGTTGAGATTGGAAGGTTGGTGGAACGGGTTGGTGGAGCGGATTGAAAAAGTTAGGCATAGTCACGTTTCGCCTTTTGAGTACGACTTCCGGAAGACAACGGAGAGATGGTAGCGTACCGTGGCGTTTGCTTTATACTTGGGCCTAGGTTGAAAGGATTTGAAAGGACCGAAAGACGTGGTTCTCGCCAAACCGCCGATCATGAGGGAGACAAAGGATGGGTTTGAAGCCACGAGGCCGTCCTCGTTGTGGGCACCCACAAAGAAATCATGACCGATTCGTCAAACCAGTGTAGTAGGAATGCCAATGCAGGCTTGAATGTGAGTTGACGAGGTTTCCGGTCACTGGTGAACGGTGAAGATGCGGAAGCGGACCTGCGGTGTGTACGCTTTGAGAATGAGAGGAAAACCTGCAACTCGCTGCACCACACACGTCGGTCCCCCACTGACCAACGCATGAAAATCGGACTTCGATTACAGATGGGAGTGCATCAAGCGTAACTGTGAGTCGACATGTGTGGTCATACCCATGCCAGCGATCTTCACCAAGTCTCTCTGGCGTGCGAACAATGATTGTTCGGTGTTTGCGTCGTCGCTGCCTTCTGGACCGGAGGTGTCAGAGATTCAGTATAGCGAGTGCCCAACGTCGAGAACAACATAGTCTGACCAGACTCGAAAACCAATACTGTTTCCTTGGAAGCCGTTACAGTAACTTGTGGAAAGTCAATACCATGATGGCGTGGGGGAGACACTGAGTCACTGATGACTGCCCCGGAATTCGGTTACCCTCAATACCGCCATAGAATTCCCAGTGGTGGCCGCGTGGCTACCCTCCACGAGGGTACCGTTGACCACGACAGTATTTTCGAAGACACCGTTCTACAGCGCGTGGCACCTGCTGTTGGAAGCACTACAGACGAGGCGCTGTTTGCTGAGCGCTTCATTCGTTCGGTTAAATACTTCATTTGATGCTGCTGGCGTCTTCTACTCCATCGATCGCTCTTACCAGCTTCTCCCTGTCATGGAGCGACACGAACAGCAGAGACCAGGGCCTTCTCCAAAGCAGATGCTACGACGAGCGGCAGAACTCTTGACGACTCAGGGTAAACCCCTGGTGGCGGTCCAAGACGTCCTCAAGCCTCAACATGATACCACTCCCAGTGATTCCTCCCAGAGCGGCTCCACCGATAGCGGCATCCGTCGTTCTCTTTCGAGTCGACTCTCCAAAGTCAGGGCTGGACCGGTCGTCCGCGCCATCTCGCTGCGTAGCCCCCCTAACAATGGCCAGATTAGGAAGCGGCACGGAAGAGCCATGTCAGAGTCACAAGTCCGGAGTCCCTATAATGCAAACATTTACAGCTTGGCCGAGCACGTCGAACCCACTCAAACATCATCGCCAAATCCTTTAGAAGACCCCACGAACCACCGGACATTAATTCACCAGCCATCATCTCCACAAATCTCGCGCAAGCCATCCATGGCCGACGTGCCTGTCCCAGCACTCTTGCAACATGGCGTTCCCATGATCAAGGTTTCGCCTCGTTCGCAAAAGAGATACACCTTCCGACTCGATGCAGATCAGGGTCAGATCATCTGGGAATCTAAGAAGTTGAGAATCAGTGCGTGGTGCTCTAGTTCTTACCCGAAGTCGTCTATTTCTGACTCGTGCGTGCGATGCTATGCGACTGCACGTGTAGTACCCATCGAGAACATAAAAGAACTTCGATCTGGCTCAGACGCCACATACTATCGACAACTATACCAACTCGCCCACGAGTACGAGGATAGATGGATAACCATCGTCTACATCCTTGATGGCCAATACAAGACCCTTCACTTGATCGCCTCGTCAAAAGAAAGCTTCCAGCTATGGGATATCACGTTACGGAAACTATACGCAATCCGTCAAGAATTGATGACCGGTCCAGGAAACGAGGAAATGCGACACGCCATGTGGGTGAGGCAGTGTTGGAAATCGTCTGAGCATCAAAACGATCAAAAGCTATCCTTCGACGAAGTCGAAAGACTTTGCAGGCGCCTCAATGTAAACGCTTCCCAAGACGGTTTGGTGCGTCTGTTCAAGGTGAGCTGCACCTTTCATTTCCACCATAGAAGGCTCTACTTATGTTCTCAAAGCAAGCCGACTCACAACGCAGCGGCTTTCTCGATTTTACTGATTTCCGGAAGTTTGTCCAACTCCTCAAGGCGCGACCAGAGCTCGATCTTCTCTATAAGAAACTGTCCTCGGAAAACGGTGGAAAGTTCACGTTCACAATTTTCGAGGCTTTCATGCGGAACTATCAAAAGGCATGTCCTATGCCGCATGACCCTACGCATGCGCCGGCTCATATCGTCTGTAGTCCTCTCTCAGCCAGGAGGAGCTGCGAACGGTGTTCTTGCGCTACGCTAGGAAATCTGGGGCAAAGGTTGCGACCACACCCGGGTCACCATCGTCACACTTGAATGGCTGTGATGATGTAACCATGTCTCTCGATGCGTTTACTGCTTTTTTACTATCATCTGACAATTCTGCATTTACGGACCAACATGGAAGGATATACCAAGACATGACTCAACCACTCTGCCATTACTTCATCTCTTCCTCCCACAATACGTATCTCGTCGGTCACCAGCTGGTAGGGGACAGCACAATCGAGGGATACATCCGCGCTCTCCTTCAAGGCTGTCGAAGCGTCGAGCGTAAGTGCATTCATCTTCTCTTACTGCAGCATTTTCTGATGCTCTCCCAGTGGATATCTACGACGGCGACCACGAACCAATGGTTTTCCACGGTAAGACTTTGACTTCCAAAGTTCGCGTCCGAGAGGTCTGCGAGGCAATATCAAAATACGCATTCGTGACGTCGCCTTACCCTATCATCATCTCTGCTGAGGTGCACTGCTCTGTTGCTCAGCAAGACATGCTCGTCGCGATCATGCATGAGGTGTTCGGAGAGGCTTTGGTCAGTGCTCCTGTAGGGGAGCACCCGAAGATCGATAAGCTTCCTAGTCCTGAAGAGTTGAGGGGAAAAGTATTGCTGAAGGTGTGTACGAAATCTGTTAGCGTGGTCCTCTCATGACATGTTTTACTTTCCCTGCTCCAGGCGAAGAATCTCTACGTTTCGGAACAAGAGCAGATTCGTACGAAGGAAGTAGTTGTCGATACGGAGTCGTCTTCCACAGATACGTCGACTTCTGACTTGGATATAGCCAATGAAGTTAGGGAGGAATTGCGTAGGGCTAAGACACAGAATATCGAGGCCATCAAAGGTATACCAATCCATCCATAGTTTATCTGGTAAGCGCAGCTGAAGGCAACGTGTTAGAACTGAAGGAAGAATTCCGCAAAGCACGCAACGTTTTTAACCGTGTTCGCGGGCATCACCAAGTACCGGAGAAGTCTGTTACTACTGCCCTAGTAGGCGCAGCAACAGCAACATCGACTGCAATTGCCGAACAGCCGGTCAAGTCCGAAAAACAGGAAACAAAAGTGAAGATGTCTGCCGCCCTCGTCGCCTTACTGGTGTACACTGTCGGTGTGAAATGTAGAGGAATCAATAAGAAGGAGCGTTATGCTCCTGAACATGTGTTTTCCCTTTCCGAAACCACCGCGAGCAAGATTATGAAACAAGGCATGGTGGACCTGATCAAGCATACCAAGGATCATCTCGTTAGGATATACCCCAAAGGTTTGCGGCTTAGCTCCACGAACTACCTCCCGCACCGGTATTGGGCGGCCGGTGCTCAACTCGTCGCGCTCAATTGGCAAACGTTTGGTATGTTCGAGTTCCCTATCATGCATGATTTTTCATGTTGATCGGCCCTTTGATCGGAAGACTTGGGATATATGATCAACCATGCAATGTTCCAGCGTAATGGGAGAGCCGGGTATCTTCTTAAACCGGAAGCGCTTCGTTTGCCCGACAAGGGCACACTGGCTCGCCGGACTCTGCACCACCTGGACATTACTGTGAGCATTCTCCCTTTCCTGTATGCTAGATGTTACCATGCTTAGTACCTATACTTGTCGTTTCTGTAGATCATTTCGGCTCAGCAACTCCGACGTCCGAAAGATTCCACCGGCCATGAGATAATTGACCGGAACATTGTAGACCCCTATGTGGAGGTCTCGATATACACTCCGGACTGGACACACTTCTCTTCATCATCGCCGTCTTCAGGTTCGTCATCCCCACCCACTCCATCAGGATCGAATGGTTCAAGCACGACCCGCGCCATTACTGCCCGAACGAGCTCCGTGAAGAATAACGGGTTCAACCCTGTCTGGCAAGAGAGTCTCCGTCTGACGTTTGAGTGCGCTGCGAACTTGTTGGACTTGGTATTTGTGCGGTTTACTGTCCTGAGGGACGGAGAGAACGATGGCGAACCTATCGCGGTGTACTGTGTCAACTTGGCCAGTCTGGCTATGGGTAAGTGCCTTCGTTCGACTATTTATCTACTTTCACCTTATGCGACGCGATTACTGAATTTTTTGGTGTTGTTGCTGACAGGTTACAGGCACCTACCTCTGCACGATTCTCAGCTCTGCCAGTATCTTTTCTCAACGCTATTCGTCAAGTGCTCATTGCAGGATGATTGAATCTTCGATTATACCTCTGTCCACGCTCATCATGAATCATCACCCATCACAAACATCCCAGTAGTTTCGATGTCAACATATCTTTTCCTCCAAATGTTTCGATCACACTGGCTAAGTCCTATGCGTGCCCATATAGCCTCACGTCCACGTACACTGTACTTTTAGCGCAGGAGTATATACAATAGAACCACATCACAGCAGTCAAGTCCTCGATAACAAATGTACAGTAAACAAACATTCACTCGTGCAGAATGAACCTCCTGCCCTTGCTCTCGCCGTTCAAAATTGTTTGTTTGTCATCCCAGAGACCAGTATCTGCTATCGCATTGTGCGATACCTTAGGCCTTGGGCTTCGTTTTACCGAATGAATGTACGTTCAGCCTCCAGTGTAAAGAAACAAACTCAGTATTCCAACCTTTCTGTGCGTGATGTCGATGAGACTGAAGATGTAATGTAGAAGTTCTGAACATTGTTGAAGGGAGGTCTCAGAACCATAAAATTTTGCCATGATCAAATAGATGAGCGGCAGCCACTGGATACATGCCCACTTCTCGGCCAACACCATGTGTAGTAACCTTAGTATAACGCCGGAACACGATGGAGCTGAACAGGAGGCGCGGTCACGGGGTTCTCGAAGTATCCAGACAAGACTTAGACGCCATGCGACTTGCAAGGACTCCTTCGCGCTTCCTGTAATCGCCCCACAGCCGCTGTGATGGCTCTGCCTCTGAAACTATCTTGTTAGTACGACTTGAAACCATCGGCTACCGATTATGTAATAGAAGCTGATTACACAAAACACTTTTGGGCAGATGTCGAGGTGGAGAACGCAAAAGACATAGAATCCATTTGCCTCGAACTCGATGGCCATAAGCACCCTATCACTCGAACTCGAGAGAAGAGCGACACTTTTTCCAAAGACTTTCATCCACCGTTGTCAGTGCCTTTTCGGCCGTGTGTCGACTCCGTCTGTCATGCTCACGACTGACACACGACAGGACGTTGGATTCAGCGCTCTCATTTTCTGCGAGCCGGAAGAAGTCGCTTTTTACCCGCTTTCGCAGGGCGGATCCGGAAATCGTCACAATCCGCTCCGATGATGTTCTGTCTAACTTGTTAGACGGGCCAGGTAAACTTCGGTATATATACCAGTGTTTGGGCTTCTGAAATTGCACAGAGTACCGGCGTGTATGGGGCCATGTATCCATCAAGCTTGTCTTCTTACCCCAAACTCAGCCAGGTGTACGCAAATACTAAATAGGTGCTACATGACGAGTGCTAACGGAGGACTCACAGGTTACGGTTCTGAGTGCAGGTACACCCCTGCCCGCAAAACTTGAGGATCTGCAGCCAGCCACCGAGCAGCCAATCGTTAATCAGTCGACATCGACTGTACGTGGGAACTACGCACTATTGGATAAGTCTTGATAGATGCCAGCTAGCATGATGCAGTTCCGAGTGCAAACACGACTGTGCCTGACAATATACCTGCACTTGCCAATCGCGAAGGTCTACGGCCAACTACTGAAGACCTCATCAAACAGTGTCCTCGGTGAGCACTAACTTCGGACGTTTCAGTGTCTCTCATCGCTATGTAATAGTTTCCGAGTCTTAGTTATTGGGAAGGTGACTTGTATATGCGTGCTTTCACGTGCACAGTTGCTGACAACGGGCATCCTTACAGTCAGGGGTTGGAAAATCTACTCTGATTAATCGAATCTTTGGTGTGGAAACTGCGGTTGAGTGGTTGAAAACCTGTGCCTACCTGGCGTTAACGACTGCTACAGAATGTGGCAACGGATCGCCCGGGGAAAGCAGACATCGACAAGGAATATACCTCACCACAGAACGATCGGCTCATTTTGCACGACAGTAAAGGTTTCGAGCCCGCCGATGGTGGCAACTATGACACCGTGAAATCATTCATACAGAAGAGAAAGAGAGAGAACGATATTAAAGACCAGCTTCATGCGGTTTGGTACGTCGTTCCCAGGTGGTCACCTTGAAGATCTTGATGGAAGAGTTATATGGTAGGTTGTGTTTTCAAATACCCATTCCAACGTACGGTGAACGACTTTTGGAGGACGGTGCGGAAACGTTCTTTAAAATGAGGAAAGACGTCCTAGGCAATAGTAAGCAATTATATCTTTGTTTCGTCTCCGACATGCCAACAGCTGCCAGCCCCGACGATTGTCGTATTCACCAAACATGACCGACTCATGACGTTCATGCGGCAGAAAAGGCACGGTGATCCTGAAGCAGGACAACGGTACCTGCAAGAGTTTTGCATTCAGCCAATCCTGGATTTTACGGGAGACAAGGCTATTGCACATGTTGCAGTCAGCTGTGAGTGTTAGTCCTTCGATTCCGCTTTACCACTCAGCCCAAGCACTACTAGCAAAACTCAAGTATGAGCAGAGCCTCGAAGGACTGATACGCCTCACTCAGGAAATGGTATCTAACAGTTTCACCTCTCCAGGGAATCAAGTATCTCCGGTGCCTTTAGCAGCCGCAGGGGCACAACGAATGTTGCCTACATTGAAGGTTGACTTGTCAATCGAGTAAGTGTCAATCGTTGCGGTAGTGCATGCATTTCGACTTGCTTGTCGAACAGCGTAGGAAAGCAGAGTGGGTTGTGAGAGCCTGACATGATGTACTTGATGACTGATCTCTCCGCAAGGATACTGGAGGGCTCTGGGTACCAGCGCAAATTTCCGGGGTTATACAATACAGGACTGCCTTGGTGTCATACACACTGACATCGTGACGGTTTGGAATTTTTATGATCCTTGCGAAGTGAGCGTTGGTACCTTAGGCAGTGGACCTTACTACGACGTACTGACACCTCCCCAGTATTTGAATAGCGGGGAATTCAGAAAGATGATGATGCATATGGTCGAGAGAGTTGATGCACCAGCCGAGTCGAATCCTCCCATGCCTCACGGTGAGACGTTGGCCGGGTAAGTGTCGCTGTTGCAACTTGCCCTGTAACAAACTCAAGGACGTCAAGGAATTCCGTCCCCCTCGTCGCTCTAGCTCCTGTAATCCTGCCATTAAACGCTTGTTTTGTCCTTGGCAAGTGGGTTCACGAATCATACCAGCGATTGTGGGTGGCACTCTTTATGATGGTTAGAGCGTTAAATGACTCGTAACCCTTCAGCCAAGGTGTTCCCACGAAGTTCATGGCTTACATCGTTGATTTAACACACGTACTGGAAATACTGTTTTCACTCACAGCTGGTATGAGGGCAAAGAAGCTTACTCGCACGGCGATTAAGCCGGCATACAAAGCCTACTATCGATCCGAATGGATGAGAAACACCCACACGGACATTAGATTTTTCCGATGCTCGAGCACGGCCCGCGACGAGCTTCTCCGAAAGATTACGTCCATGATTCCTTCAAGCGACCGGGAGGCTCGAGTGTCTGGGGCGCTCGAAGGGGTGGAATCAGGTGATCTGGAGAAAGACGAAGAGTGGGCGGACAATACAATTTCTCGGTGAAGCCTGCGTATTCATTTGGTATTTTGTCTCGATGTCGTGTACGCTTTCGCTAGTTTCTTGTTGTTACCATAGTGATGCTTCTCCCGCGGTGTGTTGACTTGTATCAAGTGCTTTTTTTGCCAAACAAGTCCATGGGCTGTGGAGTGTCTGAATCGATACTAGACGTATACTATCCGTGTTACACAACCCACATTCTGTCCACGTTGCTGCTTTGAGCCCAAGCTCGTAACTGGCAAACTCCACGGAGAGGTTTACGAGCAGAGCCTGTTGAGGTGTACTACTAGATGCACAGTCTGGACCTGCAACCAGCTTACACCACTGAGGAGTAGCAACAGCATCAGCCTTAGTTGAGCCGATTTCCTAAGCATAGTACATGAATCGGTGTATCAGACTTAGTTAGTTAAAATTGAGTTCAGTGAAACCCTGTCCCGTTGGGAGAAGTCGGAAGGGGCCCACTCAGTTTAGTTGGCCTCCATCTTCACTCCATCGCCATCTTAATTACTTTATTACACTTTGCTTGCTATTAAGGGCTATATGCGTACGGGCTTTGGTATACGTATGCATATAAAATGGGCGTGCGTGTAAGTGGGGTAATCGGAAATACCGGTATTTGTTTCTATGTCTGTCTACTGTCACGCCCCATTTCCTTCCACCAAACCAAAGTCTTTTCGTTGAGTTCCTCTAGTCTATCATCCTCTGCCAGAAGCTCCGGTGAATGTGATGCTTGAAATATTTTATCGTCAAAATTGCGCAGAAGCCGAATAGTCGAGCGCCCCGAGCTCCGAGACAGAGCTACATACAAATTGAAGAGGTTTAATCCTCCGGTTGGGGGTGTGGCAATGTCGATCAACACGGTAGGAATAGTCTGACCTTGAGAACGGTAGTCGGTGAATGCGTATGCGGCTGTCATCGGGAATTGACGTCGTTTACAGCTGTGTGCGAAAACCTTGACAAAAGCAAAATATTTCGAGAGAGCGCGTGAGTTGTTCCGGAAAAGGAAATGTAGGGAAATGTAATAGTACATACAGTAGGCTACTGGCAGTCAGGCTGGCACTGCTGTTCGACCCCCACCTCGTTGTTCTGGTGCTGCACACCTCCATTCCCTATTGTCATATTAGCCTCAAGGAGTCCCCTCGCGATCCGTTTCTGGGATTCTGGCTGGGAACTCGAGGATATATGCATTGCTCTTTGTAATTTATCCATCAGCTGCTATCGCTGGCAAACGGATACTAGATGAATATTGTTTGGTCAATTGGCCACCCTCTCCACTGACATGTGGGCGTGCTCGAAAAATAACAAGGGGTAATTTGACTCTGATCGAGGAAATGTTTTTTAAGAATTCTGCCCTCAACCTTATACTCGGTTTGTGGTTCAACATGCTTACCTCATCCACACCTCGTCGATCTCTCGGACACTCGAGAGCATTCGTCTGTCTCGTAAGATGATAACGGAAACTTGCTTCGAAACGAAATGAGGTGCAGAGTTCCACAACTATAGGTTGCTCAAATGGGATGCTCTTGTGTGATTGAGTTTGATGAGAATGAATGGAGGAAGATACTGCAACTTGATTACTGGCCCATGCTTGGTGATCAGAGGTTCATCAGGGCTTAAGATAATGTCGACAATGGTGCTGCATGCCCCATTGGTGATGTTGAGGTCAGTCTGAATGTTTTGCATCACCATGACTATTGCGCAGAGGATCTGGGGTCAATAGGGCAAGGTGGCAGAGCACTTGCCTTGTAGGTTCAGTTGGTGTTGGTCTTGGGTAGGAATAGAGAGTAGTTCTGAGAGAGAACGATGTAGAGAGTAAGAACGAGCTTCGTTACTTCCTGTGGTGTATCCTACAGGGTATATATACATCTATGGTGCACACGGACCAGGTGTGCTAGCACCTACAATAAGAACTACTATATTTGTAAGTAAGAGGACCTTCCATATAGGTACTACTCTGTCTTTCTACTAGGAACATGTTATCCAGTAATCCGGTCTAAAGAGAACACCGTAGAATAGTATGGAACAACTATTCTATCACATGTAAGTGATAGTAACTGGTAAATGTTTCAACACTCCCCCTTGCTCTAAACTGGTTGGAATACCAAACCTAGTGATGAGCGATTTTCTTCAAACTTTTGCCAGGTTAAGGACTTGGTTAATCCATCAGCCCTTTGTCGAGTCGTATTAACATATTCTATGGCGAATAATCCTTCTTCGACACATTCACGAATGAAGTGCCATTGGATATCGATATGTTTTGAACGACCATCTGAGACTGGGTTTTCTGCGATAAAACATGCACCCATATTGTCACAGTAAAGAATGGTCTTGTCCATTTTGAAGGATAACTCTTTGAAGAGCATATCAAGCCATTTAATTTGCCTGGCTGAATTGCACATCGCCATATATTCTGCTTCGGTAGAAGAGAGAGCGATAGTTTTCTGTTTTTGGGATCTCCATGAAATAAGGGAGTTGCCATAATACATGGCATAGCCAGTGGTAGAATGACAAGTATCTTTATTTGAGGCCCAATTGGAATCAGCAAAACCATAGATTCTAGCTTCGTTTCCATGATAGTGAAGGCAAAGGTTCAGTGTGGATGCCACATAACAAACTATATGAAGTGCCTGTTTGAGATGAAGATTGGTAGGATTTGACATATATTGTGACATTCGGATAACCAAAAAGGCAATATCTGGTCTAGTTCCTAGAGCCATATAAAGGAGTGATCCTATAACCAATTGATATCTCGAACGAAGCTGAGAATTCGATTGGTATTGTTCTGGAGCTTTTTCTGGAATATAACCAGAGGGTAAAGGTGTGTGAACAGATGTTGCATGCTCCATTCTGAATCGTTTTACAACCTTTTGAACATATGGGATTTGATCTAACCAAAGTTCATTGGTATGGCGATTTCATTTTATCTGGATTCCAAGATACTCTTTTACTTCGCCTAGATCTCTAGATTCCCATGTCTTCATAAACTCGTCTTTCTTCTTTTGGAGTAAATTCTTGTGTGATGTGAGGAAAAGTCCATCGTCAACATAAACCAAGAATATAACTGTTCCGGCTTTTGATTGATAATAATAAACTCCGGCATCAACTTTTGATCGGAGGAAACCCATCCGAAGAAGTGATTGGTGTAACTCTTTGTTCCATGAGAGTGCTGCTTGCTTTAATCCATATAGTGCTCGCAGCAACCAATAGACTTTGTGCTCTTGACCTTTGACTTTAAATCCATCCAGTTGTTCCATATAGATTTCCTCATCTAGCTTGCCATATAAAAAGGCAGTTTTCACGTCTAATGCTTCCATGTCCCAATTGTGCTGTGCTGCGTGAGTTAGGAGAATCCGCACTGTTTCGAAGCATGCGACTGGGGAAAAAGTATCTTTGAAGTCTATCCCATGCTCTTGTGTAAAGCCTTTTGCTACTAGTCTGGCTTTGTGACGACCATCACTTTTAATAGCGTAGACCCATCTTGATTTACAGCGGTTTGCAAAAGTATACGGAAAAACCAAATTTCAGTTTCATGCTCCGGAGACTGCCGGTGAGGACCCCGGATGCAGCCCTAGATACATTTGGTAGATAGTGTACTCTCTTGTCTCACGCCTTCTGGTTTGCTGGTGCTATGTCGCAGTCTCCAGCTCTGGAAGACGAAGTCAATTTGCAAGCTTTTTCAGTCTCGCTAGCAGTCTATTCGAAGGTCAAGAAAATGGCACGAGGGAAAACGACATTCAAAGAAGAGAAGTCCACGAAAACGAAGGAGCTTCTCTTTGCTCCCGACGACTCCAACTACCTCGAATTCTTGCGCAGTATCCTCTGCAAGCATGGTCTCATGAACTATCAAGTCACTGAAAAAAAGCACTTTCCGCTCAAGTATATCCCGCTGAAGGCGAAGGGGTTCGTTTTTGTTTTCTCTCTTCCGTTCATCTTACTCCAACTTTCCCTTCAGGCAGCGGATTGGCGATGCAATCAATGTCGATAATCAAAACGACTACAGAGAAATGGTGAAGAAAGTTTCTGACGAGGCTGTGCCAGTTGTGAAGGTCTTCGTCGACATGCGACAAGTTGAGAAGCTTCTGCGGGTCTCGCAGGCAGCTGGCTCCGGCTCTGGGAACGACTCGGAGCACACCACTGATGGCGATACGGTACGTATACTCATCTCCCATTGACTATGGCTAACAGCATAATTACAGGAGAGTCCTACCCATACGAAGAAAGCAGATCTTGATCAACGTCTCGCTCGATGGCATTTGAAGTTGGAAAAGATGTATAGGAATGAACACGATGAAGGTCTCACGTATGTCGGCCCCCTTGGAGCGATCCCCCTGACTCCCGCTATGATTCGTGATTGGTGTCTCGCACTGGTACGTTTTTGGGCTGCACCGTGAATAACTAAACCGATGGTTGTATCATTAGGAGGATGGACAAGCGACGATTAGTGTCCCACCCAACATCCCATCGTTTGACCCAGCAAATAAAGCACTGGCCCTCCACCCTGCACGCAAGGCCCCAGTTCATTCACCATTGCCATCCGTCGACGTCAACTCCCTGACGTCAGTGCTTCTACTCCAGACGCTCACCCAATCCGGCCTTCTTACCAGCCAGTCAGCAGTGCCTCCGAGTTCTACCATTCCACGCACCCCTACTCGATGTCAGGAAGCTACCGTGTCATCTCCACCCATCCCTTCTCCGTCACAACTTACGTGTTTTCTCCAGTATGCCGAGACAAACCTTGGTGTTCGATACGCTTCATCATACAAGTCTGTATTTGAATTGCACGGGATCGGACCAGATATTCTACAGGATGTGGACGACAAGTTTCTCTCTGACATGGGCATCTCTGCTGGTGATGCAATCCGCCTGAAGAAAGGAAGCACTGCATGGTGGAATGGCCCTGATGCAAAGCACAAGAGGAGCAACACGTCTGCTTCAGCCTCAGCTCCAGAAACTCAAGGCCCCCCTCCCAAGAAACGAGTCTCGTATGACAAGCGCTATCACGACGGGGGTGGCTGTCGTTTCAGCGGCCCTCCCATGTGGAAGGATGACAATGGTGCCGGTGAGCCTCCGGTCCATGACTACGACCTTTTTTACTTCTGCGATACACAGAAGCAGTGGCTGCCGGTTCCGGCTGGGTACGTTGTTGACGACGAGGAGGATCAGTAGCTAATCACAATCACTATCACTGCAAGCATTTCACAATGTTTCTTCAGAAAACATGCTGAAAAAAGGAAGGGAAGAGATACTCTTTTATTTTAGATGTTCAGAAAGAAAAAACACAAAAATTATGTTTTATTTTCTTCCAGAAAAAATGAATTGATGCTAATGCCAATTAGTGTAGAAGCTAATGGGCATTACCATTAATCTGTGTTTCTGCACAGAGAAGATAAAGTTATATTTGCATTTTTTGTGACAAATTATCTGAAATAAAAGAGTATCTCTTCCCTCCATTTTTTCAGCATGTTGTCTGAAGAAAAATTGTGAAATGCTTGCAGTGTATCATACTTTGTGCTGTGCCCGCTTTTTTTTTCTTCTCACTTCCACCCTTCTCAGTTTCATGATGTCATAGCATAGTTGGCACATGAAATCCGTCTTTTCTGAAATAATTGCGGACACGAAACAACATTGATTGCAAACATTGTACAGGAGGGGGGAGTTGAAATACATCAAGTAATATATCCAGAAGCCCGGAAATAACCCTCAGCTTTGTCAGGCGTGATGCTCTGACAGGCACGGACTATGGACATCAAAGGCGAGTCGCGGGAATGACGGCGGAGGTAAGATTTGATGGCAGACACTGCAAGCATTTCACAATGTTTCTCCAGAAAATATGGTGAAAAAATACAGGAAAGAGATACTCTTTTATTTTAGATGTTGGGAAAGAAAAAATGCAGAAAATATGTTCTATTTTCTGCCAGAAAACATGAATTGATGCTAATGCCCATTAGAGTAGAAGCTAATGGTCATTACCATCAATCTATATTTCTGCACAGAGAAGATAACATTATATTTGGATTTTTTCTGACACATCATCCAAAATAAAAGAGTACCTCTTCTCTCTATTTTTTCAACATGTTTTCCAAAGAAAAATTGTGAAATGCTTGCAGTGAGAGAAAGCTTGTTCGATCGGATTGTAATCTGGCGAGTATGCCGGGAGATAGATGAGTCTGCAAACTAGAAAAATACTTAGTGTCGTTCGATACCTAGGCTGGCTGCGACTTACGATTTTCCTCCTCCACTAAATGACGGACTTCATCACCATGATGGATGCGGCAGTTATCCATCACAAGGACGCTGCACGGGCCGGGATACGGATTGGTGAATGGCATCTGCATAGACTGTAAAGTGATAAGAAAAAGATAAGGAATTTAGACTTACGACTTGGTCTTTGAGAAACTTGAGAAATCGCTCGGTATCGACTGGACCTTCTACGATGTCGTAGGCGATAATTCCATCGAGGGTAAGAACTGGAATGATAGAGTAGCGCGTCCCACGAACGAACCGCCTCCGACTAACACAACGAACACCCTGCAGTGAACGCCCGTATTTCCTGAATACCGTACGCTCATCCTTCGCAGCCTCGTCGACGAACATCAGCATGTTTGCATCTGGTACTTCTTTGCCGATCTGGTTCATGTACATGGCTCGCAATAGCTCGTTCTGTTCGTAAGCACGCGCAGAGATGATTTTTCGAGTAACACCTAGACATTGGAGGGTGCAGGAAAGTGTTGAGAGGGTCACCTGGATGTTGCGCTTGAGCTGCAGCTCGCTCTGCAGTTCATCGAGGTAGATGGATCTATGGTGGTCAACGATGGCGGATAGGAAAGCGTAGTCATCTTGATTGAGAGAACGAGGGCGACCGACTACACATGAGTACTTGTGAGGATTTCCGATGGAACCGAATCGCTGATACTGCTTGAGGACACTGTAAACCATGCTTTTCCGGATACCGAGGACGTGGCAGATGTTCTTCACAGAGTACCCCTCATGGCGGAGGATGGGGATACGGCATTTTAGGTCGTCTGAGACGACCCTTTGAGGCATTGAAGGCGGCGAGTTTTTTATCAGCAGATCAGTAGTACTGCGATGTTCAACAAGAAGTATTTTGGTATATTTGCCCCACCAGCACCAACTACTAACATTGTCTACTAAATGTATCTAGGGCTGCATCCAGGGTCCTCACCGGCAGTCTCCGGAGCGTGAAACTGAAATTTGGTTTTTCCGTATACTTTTGCAAACTGCTGTAACCAATTTACGTCCTGGAGGAGGATCCACTAATGTCCAAACTTTTCTTTCTTCGATCGATTTTAATTCATCCTTCATTGCGTCAAACCAAATAGTTTGTTCAGTTTTCGGGAGTTTAAGTATATCCCTAAACTGTTCCGGTGCTTGTTTAATTCATGCAGCAAGTAAAGTCACAAATGAAGCATCTGTGCTTTCATCTGTTTGTGCTTCCAGAAAATGCGAAGGTCCTGCTTCAGGTTGTTTAGTTTCCTCTTGAGGTGGTTGTGGATTCTGCTGAGGAGCTTTTTCTTTAATTCCTCGGATACTATCATCAACCATTTTATGAATGGCATCTCGTTTCTCTTGAATTTCCTTCTCGATTTCGACTGGGTCTCTTCTTTCACCATAAACATTTCCAGGTCATTTCGGAGGTATTCTCATTCGAGGAACTCTGGGATTTTCCTGAGCTATAACGAGAGGTCTTCGACGTTCAGCAGGAACATTAAAGGGTTTATGAGGATGTTGCACCCATTCATCTCGTAGTTGTGGTGCATTTCGATTGGTACACGGATTTGCCCTTGGTGGGAATTCCCTTGGTGGTATATGTGGAAGTCCAGCATCCTGGTCACCATCACCATTATTCCGTGGTGGGTCTTCTTGTTGTTGTGGACTTTGTGGTCGAGATTGGGGTCTCTCGTCCATTGGCTGATCAGGCCCATTATCCATCCAATCATCATCGGTAGGTACATTTGTTTCTTTTGGTTCTTGGTCTGTCACAGGGATAAGGTCGGAGTCATCGGATTTGGTCTCTTTTCCTAAATTTGTACTACAAAAAGGAAAATGTTCTTCGGCAAATTTTGCAGTTCTTGCAATAACAACTTTCTGGCCATTTAAGAACTGATATCCTTTAGTGTTGGGTTCATACCCAAGGAAAACCATTTCCAAGGCATGCGGTTCTAATTTGTCCTTTCATTGATCTTTAGGAATCCAAACATAGGCTAGACATCCAA
This sequence comes from Pisolithus sp. B1, assembly GCA_024663435.1. NCBI lineage: Eukaryota > Fungi > Basidiomycota > Agaricomycetes > Boletales > Pisolithaceae > Pisolithus > Pisolithus sp. B1. The sequence goes on from JANFAA010000074.1 coordinate 94,766, forward strand.
AGACTCGAAAATAGGATATGTTGGGTATTTTGCCTAAAAACAATTCACATGGTGTTTTCCAAAGGGATCTCTGCAGTGGAGTGCGATTGTATACATGTAAGGCAGCATCGAAAGCAAAATTCCAGAAACGTTTTGGTACACAGGCATAATGGCGAATAGAGCCAGCCTTTTCAAGAATAGTGCGATTGAAATGTTCTGCTCATCCATTTTGTTGTGGTTGATCCACAATTGACAGTTCATGAAGTATACACTGCAAGCATTTCACCATGTTTCTTCAGAAAACATGCAGAAAAAATGGAGGGAAGAGATACTCTTTTATTTTGGATGATTTTTCAGAAAAAATGCAAATATAACTTCATCTTCTCCATGCAGAAACATGGATTAATAGTAAGGTCCATTAGCCTCTCTCCTAATTGGCATTAGCACCAATTCATGTTTTCTGGAAAAAAATAAAACATTATTTCTCCATTTTTTCTTTCCAAACATCTAAAATAAAAGAGTATCTCTTCCCTTCATTTTTTCTGCATGTTTTATGAAGAAACATTGTGAAATGCTTGCAGTGATACCCTTGGAGTTGAGGAGTGATTTAAATTCCATACCCATAAACTCTCCCCCTCAATCCGAATGAAATGTCTTAAGAAGACAGCCAGTTTGTCGTTCAACGATGGATAACCAATTGCGGAAATGAGACAAAGTGTCGGATTTAAGTCGGAGATAGAGGCAGAAGCCAAAAGAGGAGTAGTCGTCGAGTAAAGTAAAAACATATTTGGCTTGATAATAGGACTCAACAGGCAATTCAAGAAGGTCTGCATGAACAAGTTCCAAAGGGGCAGAAGCTCGCTTGGACGAAGCATGGAAAGGATCAGATGCCATTTTGCCAGAGGCACAACCTCGACAGGTAGGTAGGGATTTCGTGATTAGCTCAGCAGGAAATCCGGAAACATGGCGAGAACAGTTTTTGATAACAGAGATGCCTGGATGTCCAAGGCAATTATGCCAAAGAGTATATTGATCCAATTCAATAGTTCCTAGGTCTACGGTCTTAAGGGCGCTGGAGGAATGGACAGGAACTCCATAGAACCAGTGCAACCAGGAAGTAGACAAGCATGTCACCTTGAGAACTTCACAACCATCGGGAGTACAAATCACCTCATGCAAATTTGTTGCATAGCTCTTATATCCAGACTTTAAGAGTTGATTTCATGAACATAGGCGTTTGGAGAAGTCTCCATGAATTACATCTCATAATGTCAGGTAGTTGTTGGATTCCAACTTCAATATAATGGTTCCTTTTCCGTATAATTTAACAGGTTCATGACCAGCAGTGTGACCAAAAGCTGGTTTAGGAAATGACCTATAAGTCATAAAATCAGCTCAACAAGGGGTTACATGATTTGTGCACCCTGAGTCTAACATCCACATACAATTCTTGGATACCTTATTGATCATGTGATTGGTTTCCAAATCACAAGGATAAGCATCAAAAACATCATCATTAATGCCATAAGAAAAACCAGATGCACCCTCAATAGCAGGGTCAGGATCATAATCGTCAGGTAATCGTATGTATTGTATAGGTTTGGGATATTTATGCTCGGATACCGAAGCATGAAAATCTTGTAAGGATACCGTTACTCTAGGAGGGTTACGCCTAGATCCCTTAACCTTTTTACGAACGCCTTGTACACATTCCTCTCTCTCATTACCAGTGCCATGTGTGGGGGTATCCTCCACTCTACTTCCGGATCTATCAAAATGAGAATCAGTGTTGGATGGTTCATTGACTCGGTTTCCGAAGTCAGCAGATATCCATCTCCCCCTCTCCATAGTTTGAAGACCACGTTGTGTGGCCAGATCTGGTAGTACCCATAGATGTAATCAGGATACTGTTCGAAGGCACATTGAACATTGACAAGGCACATTAACAGTAGCACCAGGAAGAGCTTCATCAACATACTCAACTGTTTGTTGTTCTTCGTTAGGAAGAACTGGGACAGGAGTGATCTCATCGTTGAACTCCTCAAAACGTGAAGCATCGTCGATTGATGCAGCCTGCAAGTTTATATGATAGGACTCATAGCCCTGATCATATTCCTCGTTGTACTGGTCATAATTATCATATTGATTTTCCTGGGATTCCTCAGGATTTTCAGTATAGTCTGCGGCAGCGAATCTGCCACAACCACAACCACGAGTTTGACGAGCATGTTGTTTGCCTTTTGGCTGTCCCTGAGTTTGTTGTTGTTGTTGATGTGAGGGAGGATATGGTGCTCCCCCTTGGGAAGGACCTCCTCGACCTCTAAAGCTTCCTCTTCCTCTATAATTTTGTTGCCTGTCTATATGTTGTTCCATAGGATGATTTCCACAGCATTTACGACAGCATGGTGGTTTCGAGAGATGATTGATCAAGGGTTGTGCTGAGACTCGAGATGAGCCAGCTTTGGCATTATTAACTTCTAACTTGGGCAAATTCGAGTGCCCAGTTCGATGTGAGGCTAATTCTTTTAGTCGTGGGACAACATCTGCCATTCTGAGATCTTCTGTTCTGACCGAGGATAAAATATTTGTGGGACCAGCTCCCCACTTATCGGAAAATGCTCCGCAAAGCATCATACACTGGACTGGTTTGGATAAAGTAATATTTTGAGTCGCAAGCGACCCAAGAATCATGTTTACTTCTGCGAGTTTGGATCCCAAATCATCAGAAGGGTTGATCTGAATCTTGAGAAGTCTCAAGAAGTCTGTGTAGGCTGATACAGCGGTAGGAGCTCTGTAAGAAGCTTGTAGAGTGGTCCACATTTCATGTGCAGTATCTTTGGATTCCAAAGAAACAGATATGACTGGGTCACAATATACAAGAATTGTGCCCATTCCTTGGCTATTTCTTGTATCCCAGGCTTTAACAGCTGGAGCATTTGCGGCTACTGCCTGATCCGGGCAAGTTTCAGTCCCATTTATGATGTTCCAAACATCAAGTGTTAGGAAATATCCTTTGATCATAGCTTTCCAAGAAGAGTAATTTGAGCCATTAAGGCATGGAATGTTTTTAGAGGCTGATGTTTCCTTTTGATCAGCCATAGTAAAACTAGAAGAATTCTAGAATTAGTATGTCTTCAAGAACCTGATTGCTAGCAGTGGATGCCAAGACTGCACGACGGAAAGACTGTCGTTGGCGTTGTGAAGGTCTTTTCTTGTGTGTCTTCGGAATTCCAGAAGATTGTGGGTTTGTTTTAATAAGCGGAGTTGAGTAGCCTTTTCTAGTATAGCATCGTCTTTCTAAGTTCAACTTTTCGAAGTTTTGGAATTCCAATTCTTCGAAATAGTGATATGCCAATAAATGCAGGAAGCCAATCTCATGAAGCGAATAAGTTCTCTGTTCATCCCTTAAGGTTATTCCTCCATGGATACCAATGGAGTAGGGAAGTATGAACTGAGTATATCGCTGAGATCTATGGCACATGAGTTGAAACACATTTATAAGAGATGCATAACTAATATTGCTATCATATAGTCCCTTTCGCCCATAACCAGCATAAGCTTCAGGATAATTTCCGGGAAGCGGATAATTCCTTGGCAGCTCAGTTAGCATATGCTCTTTGACGACATCTGGAATAGATTCCTCTGGAGGGCCTAGAGAATATATCTTTTCCATCACCCTTGTCCATTGCACGTTGAAGGTCCAATAGAATCGTCGACTTGCTGGGCCATAAGACCCAACACGTAACTCTGCCAATAGATCTCCAACAGAGATGTTGGGATTCTTCTTCATACCAAGTTCTCTGCTCCAAATCGATACTGTATTTAAGATCCTGAAGGGATAATACGACCTTAGGATCTCTTCGCTGTTCACCACTTTTCGTCCTACTCTGGAGATATCCGGGGGTGCACTCAAGGCTTGTTTTGTTGGAGTTCCAAACTCCTCGGAAAGTGCGTTCCAGATGGCAGTTCCAAACCCAAAGAGAGGGGATGAATCCGGCAAACTGCTGGAAGTTGTAGGACGGATGGGCTCTTCCTTTGAAGTAAAAGAAGATGTCATTGGTGATTGTGAAAGCGGGAACGGTATGGATGGATGGATCTTCATAAGTAAACGATGGAATGTCTACACCGTTGAAGTTAGCGATGGCATGTGGAGTTGATGTGGGAGAAAGTTTTGGAAGGCAGTCGACAAAATAAGAATGAAAGGACACATGCGTGCGAGGGTCGTAGAATGGTGATGAAAAGTCGAAGTCATCAGGGCGTTTAAGAACCAACCAGGAATATTCCATGGTGATAGTGGGGACTACAGAATTTCGCAATGGTGTATGTAAGAAAAAGGCTCTTTCATGATCTCCATAAGCAACCCTTTTCCAGTGGTTGGCCTTTTCATGATAAAGTTCCTCAATATATCCGATTATGTGCTTGATATACCTAGCATGTGAATACTCTTCCGTCATACTCACTTTCTCCAAAGCGATGGCAGTCTCACGCTCTACCGCAATTGGGAAAGGTCAGGAAGGTAACACAGGCTTGGTGATGAGTGCGTTCCGGTTGATTATGACAGTGGACATCTGGATACCAAGATGTGCGTCAGCAAATGAACTCGAGAGGAGATGATGAAAGGACACGACTACAAGAGATCAAACTCGGATAACTGGTTTGGATCCTCGTCATCCTCATCAGGAGTCAAAGGGAGTAGCTCAAGAAGGTCGCTGGGATGACCTCCGAGCAAATCAGGAGCAACTGGATTTTCTAAATAAGCACTTGGCCCATGAAAACATTGGGGCCAATCCACATAATATTGGTGGACAGGAATTTCCCTTTGATGAACAGGAAGATCAAGCAAATAAGGAGGCGGAGATAAAGGATAGTGAGGAACTGGGTCTAGGTCAGGTTGGAAATCCAAATCCCGAAATTTGTGTGCCTCATAAGAAGGCAGAGATATCCGAGGAGGTTCTAGATCCCTAGCCTCAACAAGGACACCTACACGAATGCACAATTGACGATAGCACCCCAAGAGAATACAATATTCCTGATAAGAGGAATAGATGCCATGCCACGTTGGGATGCCTAAAAAAGTTCCCCACATAACAGTAGATAATACCAACACAAGATTAAAAGGACCTCCGACCGTGTTGACGACATAAACCACCTGACATATGCCTAAGATGAATGAAAGCAGCAAGGTGGCCAATGCCCAACCTAGCGCTTCAGGTCCATTCAATGGCATAGTCAATGATGAACATCTTCCTCAATGATCTATTGTCCATTAGACAATAAGCACCCATTTACTTGGGGCTCATAACCTATTGCACAGAGGATCTGGGGTCAATAGGGCAAGGTGGCAGAGCACTTGCCTTGTAGGTTCAGTTGGTGTTGGTCTTGGGTAGGAATAGAGAGTAGTTCTGAGAGAGAACGATGTAGAGAGTAAGAACGAGCTTCATTACTTCCTGTGGTGTATCCTACAGGGTATATATACATCTATGGTGCACACGGACCAGGTGTGCTAGCACCTACAATAAGAACTACTATATTTGTAAGTAAGAGGACCTTCCATATAGGTACTACTCTGTCTTTCTACTAGGAACGTGTTATCCAGTAATCCGGTCTAAAGAGAACACTGTAGAATAGTATGGAACAACTATTCTATCACATGTAAGTGATAGTAACCGGTAAATGTTTCAACAATGACCTTCATTCCAAGTACAATCTTGATGAGCATTAGGTAAGTCCTGATTCCTGCTTTTCTGACTTCGCTGTGTGCCATGGTTGCATGTCGCAAATGCATAGCATTCTGCTAAGGTGAGTGACCGCCCTGTTATGTCGTACCTTTTAGTTATGCTGTCCAATGAAGAGAGGACGATTGGCCTTACCTTTAACACAATCTTCTGCAGAACACTGGAATATGAATTGCTGATTATTGCAAGCATGCTTCTTCAGTGCAGCCTCATTCCAGAGCTGCCAGACTGCATGGCAGGGTGTAATGAGTGCAGTGTCATTCCAGGGAGGTGTGGTGAAGTCTGTCATAGTTAGTGAATGGCAGGGGTATGGGTAACCCCTGGGGGGTTGTGGGTAGGGGTACTGTGGGTAGGGGTACAGGTTACATCTAGCCAACCCATACCCTACCCCTTACCCCTGGTGTGTACCCCTGGTACCCCTAGGGAAATGCATGGGTGTGGGTGTGGGTCAGCCTGTGGCTCAAAAATACCTAACTAAGTTTGGACATGTGTCTACTATTTCATGAGGCTTATTTGTTACTGACTTTTGTTACAGTTTCTCCTGCTGGCTCCAGGTGACCCAAGGGTTGGTATGCCAATGCGACTTTGTCATTTGTCAAGGACAGCAAGATAAACATTCAAAAATATGGAATAATATGAGGGGTAGAACAGGGGGGAAAGGTGAGTGTTAGCCTTCACTATGAGAGGGAGTTGAGCTCATCATGCATGGAGTGTTATGCTGTTGCGCACAGATGTCTTAACAAAGGACAAGTGCATTGAAGTGACAGCAAAGTATTACCTTGGGACAATAAGACTTTGAGTCCCCTTGGATGCTGTCACTTGTATCGCCAAAGAATGGTGATAAATGAGAAGCATGTTGCAAGGTAGCAAAAAGATATCATACATGGCGACTAGCTAAGGGTTTATATAGCACTACATGCACAGCTATGAGCCAAGTAGATATTGACAGGTCCAGGAGACACTGGTGAGTCAAAGAACTACCAGGTATGGGAAAGGCAACAATGCACAGCTATAGTACAAAGACAAGTCATTTGAACAGAGGTGAGGCTGACTGGCACAGGGGTAAACTGAGATGAGACAAACAGAGACTGACGAGGCAAGGTTGAACTGGCAGTTGGTAAGCCAAGGGTTCGGGGTTAGGCCTGAGGCCAGTATCTTGTAAAGTTACCAGAACATAAGTCCATCAGGGGACATTCCTGGTATGACATGAAAGGTGGTGAGGGACAAGACAACAATAGTGGCAATGATGATGACCACAAGAGAGGCATAGGTGTGAAGTAGAGGTGGGACACAGTTGGTAGAGGGAAGAAGTAGGGAATTTTGTAACATGGAGCTCCATGCATGATGAGCTCAACTCTTACTGTGTTTGGTGAAATTTTCTCATGCCTCTTCACCAAGGGGTACTGTACCCCTTGGCTTACATTGACATGTGGCACCGCTGCTACTGTATAGTACCTGTCATACTGTAACTATAAGATTTCCTGCCCAACTGAAAAGGTTCTTTTGCTACAAGTGACTTACCCCCACAAACACAAAGTGCCACTAGACAGTTCAGAAGGTAACAAACAGATTAAAAAAAACTGTTAGATAAACGAGGGGGCAGAGGTTGTTCTAGACACGAGTACAGTAAGCTCAGGTTTCGGAGGAAACGCTATATTGAGAATACCTAGACATGAGTGTTGTGACATGGTCACCTGACCTGTCTTTGTTTGCACCAGTAATATCTTACCTAAATACTTTCTGCAATGGTTCAACTGTAGAGACCTGACTCTGTACTTATTCCGTCCATTACCTTCTATCAGATAGAAGCTTCCTTTATCATTCATCTCTCAACAGGTTATGAGCCCCATTGAGCTCTGACTTCTAATTGATATTTTGTAACTCACTCAACAACTTTTATTTGATATGTCAAACTCTGCTCAGTCTGTGTCTGTGGGATGACCCAGTCCCTCAGCAGTTACCTCATCAAGTATCTCGTCTGTGAATAGGGTTGCTGGACCCTCAAGTTACCTATATGACATACCATCTCTTGCAGATGATGGTTCAAACTACCAGATGTGGAAGTTCTGAGTCATGAAAGTACTAGGCATTTGAGGACTCTGGGAGGTTGTGGGTGGAAGTAATACCACACCTCTGAGTGCGACCACCCACCCAGATGAACATGCTGAGTGGGTGATGAAAGACAATGAGGCATGTGCCCAAATTACCCTGACACTCAAGGACGAGCCATTGAGTGGAGTCATGTATGCCTCATCTGCAGCTGAGACTTGGAGGAAGCTCAGCAAATGCTATGAAGGCAAAGGGAAACAGACAATAGCATATCTTATAGGAGAACTGTTTCGTGGCATGCTGGTAGAAGATACCCCAATGGAGATGCAACTGAATGCAATGTGGCAGAAGTCACTCATTCTGAGCTCACTTGGACAGCCTCTTGATGAGAGTCTTGTCGCAATAGCCATGGTCATCTTGCTACCACAGTCATACTCAACCCTTCGGACCATTCTCATGTCAACAAATGACAAGTTGATGATCAATGCAATGATTTCTCAGGTCCTCATAGAGGAGAGAACTTGCCAGGGCTCACAAGCACATAGTGTGCTTGTGGCAATGACTTCTAGTGCAAAGTCAAAGATGAAAGGGAAAGGGAAGGATAAGTCGAAGATCAAGTGCTACAAGTGCAAGGAAGTCAGACATATGAAGGACAAGTGTCCACAGAAGGCATCTGGCAAGGGGAAGGCCTCATCAGATGGTAAGGAGGACAAGGAGAAATTGGGAGACAAGGGCAACCTGACAGCTAAGGTTGCACAGGTACAGGAAGTTGGAGAACAGTTGTTACAACTGTTCATGGCTCAGAAAGGTCCAGTAATGAGTCCAACTGAATGGGTGGTGGACTTGGGTGCTTCAGCACACATGTGCTGTCAGTGGAGGTGGTTCACCTTGTTTAGGGTCTTGGAACCATCAGAACTGGTAGTCATTGGTGATGGGAGATCCATAATGGCAGTGGGGAAGGGCCAGGTGGAGCTTGACATGCAGGGAACCTGCAGTGGAGGTAGGCAGACCATGCTATGGGATGTCTACTATGTACCAGACCTGGATATGAATCTGGTCTTGGTACCTTGTCTCACATTGAAGGGTCTGCAGGTGACATTCGAGAAAAATGCCTGCAGGATACTGGATGGCAACACGGTTGCAGCAGTGGCAGAGAAGTGGAGGTTGCTCTATGTACTAGATGTGATGGTAATCTCTGGGAGCCATTCAGCCTATGTGGTATTGGATTCCACTCAGATGGATGCATCTGAACCCCTCACAGCTCTCGCAACCTGTGTAGGGACCTCAAAGGCACCTTTGGCCATTTGGCATTGGCACCTTCATCAGCAAACTAACCCTCACCCTTACAAAATGTCTTTGTGCACCACACAACCACATTTGCTTCTGTCCTCACAAAAATTGACCCAGAAGCTGACATTATCATAAAGATTGCACCATCAAAATTTCAAGCTACATTTAGATGTCAATTGTTGAGATTCCTTGCCCCTATTTCTCTGGGCAGACCTAGCCAGTTAGGTACCTTGCTGTCAAAAGCTGGCCAGTTCTGTCCAGTTCTGGCTAGGATAAGGGCTGTTTTGCTGATGTTGGTCATGCGAACACAAGGCATGTCCTGAAGCTTGAAGAGCAGGACATGGTTACTGGCATGGAGATAGTTGGGTCATGGAGTCATAGTACTCAAGACTGCAGGGGCTGCCTTGAGGGGAAGCAGCAGTGGAACCCTATATCTCAGAAGTTGGGTGTGGAGAACCCATGACTTCTGCATTGGACATACTCAGATGTCTGTGGTCCAATGGAGACACTTGCCTATACTGGCCATAGGTACTTTGTAACATTTATTGATGGGCAGTCGCACCACCTGGTGGTGAAACTACTGAAGATGAAGGACGAGGTGCTCACAGCAACAAAGGAGTATTTTGCATGAGCAGAGGCTGAGACCAGAGAGAAGGCTAACTACCTTAGGTGCAGTACCTGAAGTTGAAAGGGGTACACCATGAGAAGATGAACACATACACTCCACAGGGAAATGGAGTGTCGGAGCAGATGAACTGCACTCTTGTGGAGAGTGCAAGAGCTATGTTAAGTGATGTGGGTCTCCCCAACAAGTATTGGGGAGATGCTATACTACATGTGGCTCATCTACAAAATTGTCTACCAACAAGAGCCCTCAAATGGTACGAGACTCCATTCGAGGCATATACTGGAAATAAGCCCTCACTCTCACACCTGAGGATTTTCGGGTGTGAGGCTCATGTCCATGTTCCTGAAGAAAAATGCCAGAAACTTAATGTAAAATCACTGGAATGTATTCACCTAGGTTTTGCAGAGAATCGCAAGGCATACATATGCCTACACCAAGCCAGTGGGAGAATTTTTGAGTCTCAGGGTGTGGTATTCAATGAAGGGGGTGGCAGATGACCTACCCAAGTTGTAGTTGACAGGACAGAACTGGTTACTTGTAGCATGAAGCAACCAGAAGGACAGGCAAGCCCATTAGGTGGGCAGGTGCCATCAGAGGAGCAGGAGGCAAAGAATGACTCAGATGGAGCTGAGTTCTTGTTGGATCAAGCTGAAACTTGGATGGAAGGTACTGCTGGGCAGCCCGAAGCTGCCGAGACCTTAAGCGTTGCGACAACTGGTCCCGATCTTGAGGAATCAGTTGAGGAAGCCACTGGGGCAGGGAATGACAAAGTTGGGCAAAACATGCCAACTCTGAAGGAGGAACCACTGGGAAGGACCTAGGTATACCACAGGGTGTCCCTAGAGTGTCCTCACGATGCACTACAGTGTCACAAGGCCCACCAGTTCCATATCCACAGCCAGTGCCTACACAGTGGCTGTGAGGAGGTCATCCGGAGCTAGAAAACCACCAGTTAGCAATGATGACCCAAGTTACTTTGTCAATGCTTACCAGAGGGGCACCTTGATGCAAAGGAAGGTTGACAAGAGGCCCAACAACAAGCAGCAATGAGGTAGTAGTGGTGTGGGGGGAGATGTGAGTGCAAACAAGCCAAATATGTCACACTGTGACAGTGACATGAGTGAGCCACAACACAAAGCTTACAAAGCAAGCTCTGCATGTGACCATGAGCCAACAACCTTCAAGGAGGCTGTTGGCTGCATGGATGGTGATTGCTGGTACTCAGCAATGGCCAAGGAACTCTTGATGTTCGAGAGGCTTGATTTGTATGAGGCCATTGAGTGTCCTCATGGTAGGAAAATCATAGATTCGAAGTGGGTATACAAAATTAAGAGGGGACCAACAGGTGAGATAGAGAAGTACAAAGCTTGTCTTGTTGTGAAGGGATTCACCCAGGTGCATGGGGTGGATTATACTGATACTTTTGCCCCTGTGGCAAAATTTACTACCATTTGAATCTTGCTAGCACTCACTGCCAAGTATGATCTTGAGTTACATCAAATGGATGTCAAGTCTGCATTCCTCAATGGCAGACTCAACGAGGAGATCTATCTACAACCACCCCCTGGCTTCCGGGACTTGCCAGACACTGTCTGGAGGTTGCACTGTGCTCTCTATGGACTGAAGCAAGCCCCGAAGGCTTGGTATACTCATCTTAGAGAGGTTTTTGAATCTCTTGGGTTCACTCACAGTGAGGCCAACCACAGTCTATTCTACAAGGTTGAGGATGGCATCCTAATTATAGTGGCCATCTATGTAGATGACAAGTTGATTTTGTCGAGGAGTTGAGAGGCTATTGAGCGACTCAAAGCTCAGCTCTTGACAGAGTATGAACTCTCTGATCTCAGAGGCTCACTGGGTACTAGGGATGGAGATTATCCAAGACTGTGACAAGGGCTTTATTGAGCTCTCGCAGAAGCAGTATATTGAGACCATTCTGCAGTGCTTTGGCATGCAGGATGGGTGTTCAGTGGGTACTCTGATCGAGCAGAATCTTAAGCTCAAGAAACTAGATAAACTGGTGTAGGGAGGGAAGTCTCCCTACTAAGTTATTTCATTTATTTCATTGTTTTTACTTAGGTTTTCTCCCCTACACTTTTATTTTATCTTTTACTTAGTGTTTCGAAGTTGTGTAGGCACATGTTGTGGCTTATGTAAGCCCGTGCACACTTAGAGTACAGCCTACCTACTTAGAAAAATAACAGATGCATTACCACAGACAAAAAGACAGAATTCTGAGACTGAGGGCTCAGAATATTAGTTCTCCCTTTCCAGACACTCAGTTGACATTATCTCGACTCTTCTTTGGACTATCAGGGCGTGTTCTCACAGTATTCATCTTACTCTTTGACTCCCCACCAGGCAACTCCAGTCCCCTTGGGTCAAACTGAGACCCACTTTCCAACAGGAGACCTCCCAGGTTCCTCCAAACACTTTCCTTACCAACTTTACACTGGAATCTGATCTTGACCAGTATCAGAGTGCTCTTGGGGTGCTGATGTATGCTATGCTAGCTACATGTCCTGACATTGCCTTTGCAGTGGGTGCCTTGAGTAGACATGCTGCTACTCCAGGCAAGAAACATATGATAGCCCTTAAATGGGTCTATCAATACCTTCATGGTACTGTAGACTTTCATCTCAGGTATACCACTGCATCTGAGACTACCCCTATTGGGTATGTAGATGCAGACTGGGCAGCCAACATCAATGATTGCTGCTCTGTTACTGGCTACATCAGCAAACTAACCCTTGCCCTTACAAAATGTCTTTGTACACCACACCACCACATTTGCTTCTGTCCTCACAAAAATTGACCCAGAAGCTGACATTATCATAAAGATTGCATTACCAAAATTTCAACCTGCATTTAGATGTCAATTGTTGAGATCCCTTGCTCCTATTTCTCTGGACAGGTCTAGCCAGTTAGGTACCTTGCTGTCAAAAGCTGGCCAGTTCTGTCCAGTTCTGGCTAGGGTAAGGGCTGTTTTGCTGATGTATGTATTCACCTTTTGTGGTGGTGCAGTAAGTTGGTCATTGAAGAAGCAATCCTCAGTAGCTCTGTTGAGTACTGAAGCTGAGTACATGGCCATCTCTGCTGCTGCAAAAGAGGCTGTTTGGATCTGCACTTTGCTCGGAGAAATTGACTTGGTCACACAAAATGATCCTACCACTCTTCGTGTGGATAATCAATCTGCAATCTCCCTTGCAAGTAATGCTATGTTTCATGATTGTATGAAACATATCTCCATTCATCATCACTTCATTTGAGAGAGGATTGAGTTGGGTGATGTTTGTTGAAACATTTACTGGATTACTATCACTTACATGTGATTGTTATACTAAGAATAGTTGTTCCATACTATTCTATGATGTTCTCTTATACTGGATTACTGGATAACACATTCCTAGTAGAAAGACAGAGTAGTACCTATATGGAAGGTCCTCTTACTTACAGATATGGTAGTTCTTGTCGTAGTACTGGCACACCTGGTCCATGCGCACTACATACATATATATATACCCTGTAGGATACACCACAGGAAAATAACAACGAGGCTCATTCTATCTCTCTACATCGTTCTCACTCAGAACTACACTCTTAGTACTCCCAAGACCAAGACCAACTGAACCACTAAGGCAAGTGCTCTGCCCCTTGCCCTTTTGACCCCAGATCCTCTGCACAATAATGTTTCTGTGACATACTTGTCTACCAATGAGCAAGTAGTGGATATTCTCACTAAGGGACTCTCTAGAGAGAAACATATTCATTTCTCTATGGGTATGGGTATTTTTATTAGTTGAGATATTCACCATTGAGGGGGCATGTTGTGACATGGTCACCTGACCTGTCTTTGTTTGCACCAGTAATATCTTACATAAATACTTTCCACAATGGTTCAACTGTAGAGACCTGACTCTGTACTTATTCCATCCATTACCTTCTATCAAATAGAAGCTTCCTTTATTGTTCATCTCTCAACAACAAGTACAGTAAGCTAAGGTAAACAGTCAGTACAGTACTTGGTAGGAAGAAACATAATGGGTATCTCACCTCAGGTTTTGGAGGAAACGCTGAGGTGGGCAGGTGTCATGCCCATGCCTCTGTTCTAGCCTGTCCTGTGTTGTCACCAGTCCTTATGGACCCCTCCCTATGTTGCTGGTCCTCCTCCGCTCCACTCTGCCTCTGTCCACTTGCTCTAGCACTCGTATGGCACATTCCCACCCCATTCTCTGTCAGACTCTGTCAGTCTCTGTTGGCACTACCACATGACTAGTGTCTCTTGGTCAGGTGACATCCTCCCTTGACTTGGGGGTCACCTTCCTTTTGGGTTGATGGTCTGGTCCAGGCACAGCACAGCTGCCACACTGCATGGGACGGTGCAGGGCCACTTCCTCTTTAGGCTTTCGGCCTATCTCCTGATTGGCTGTCAGTGAGCGCTCTGAAGGTACTCCATTCCATACTATTCCTTTTAGGTACCTTTTCTTTATCCCATCCCTCACCTCCATTGTCTATGCTCATACTCTGACTGAAGTTTTCTGACACTTTGGTTCCTTAAAAATTTACTGTGCTCCATATGTTAGTTCCAACGATCTGATACTGTACTGCCTCAATGGCATGCCTACTGTATATAAGCCCACCACATTCAGCAGTGTCTCTTCAGTATGAATATCAACTTAGTTCTCCTCCTCTGTGGTCTTTGACTGGCCCCTTTGTCTTCAGTCAGACTTCCCCTGACTACTCTCTGTCTCTGAAATCCGAGGGCCGGGCTTGTACAAGGGGGCAGCACATGAGCTGAACCCGATGCCCTCTCCTGCACCACCATCACGACTCTTGGCCACCCTCTGGCCAACGTTGCTATCCATTGGCCTTTGTTGGCCAGTCATCAGTCAATGTTGGCGTAGCTTCATACATGTCCCCCAGCCTCTGTGAGCATCGGAGATCGTCGGAGTAGGTCTGAACTTGACAGCAGGCATCTACGTACAGAATATATAACACAATAAAGGCTTGTAGAGCCACATCAGAAGTAATAACGGATATGCACAATGGTGCCAGTAAAACATCAAAACAAAACAAAGATAACACATGACATATAACTCAGAGCTGATCTGAGCTTGACACCACAACTCTGACTGTCAACAGTTCAGGCAATATTCTGACACTCCCCTCTCAAGCTCATGAGTGCAGGCCGAGTGCAGCAGCAAAATGCTTTGCCTTGGGGCTAGGCAGTGCCTTCATCAGGATGTTGGCAGTCATGTTGTCTGTGGGGCAATACTCAAGTGTGAGGGAACCATTTTGGATGACATAGCAAATGAAATGGTAGCATATATCGATATGTTTGGTGCATGCATGGAATTGGTCATTTTTTGTGAGAGCGATAGCAGATTGGTTGTCACAGTGGAGGGGAGTAGTGCCATCAACTGGACCGAGAATCTCGCCTAGGAAAGAACAAAGCCACAGGGCTTTTTTCGCAGCATGTGTTGCAGCTACATATTCAGCTTCAGTCGTCAATAGGGCAATAATTTCCTGTGTCTTTACAGACCAGGAGACTGGGCCACCATCTACCATAAAGACGTAGCCAGAGACTGCATGGCGATCTTCATTTGTACTGCCATCAGCATCAGTATACCCTTCTAAATCTTTTGCCAGGGTACCATATGAGATCTCCCAACTAGCTGTACCTTTAAGGTACCTGAAAATATGTTTGATGGCCTCCCAGTGGGCTCTGCCAGGGTTCTCATTGAAGTGAGAAACAGCTGTGGTAGCATAAGCAATATCAGGATGACTCCCATGGTGGCATATGTGAGGGATCCAGTTGCTTCTTGGTAGGGCACATTTCGCATGTCAGTGAATTCCTGTGTAGTCATTGGGGACTGACTTTTTGAGAGTTGGGTTGAAGGATCCATGGGGGTGGATAAAGGTTTCACATCTTCGAGTCCATAACATTTGACAATAGGGTCAATGTAGGACTTTTGGGAAATGGAAAGCATTCAGGCCTCTCAGTCACACGTGATTTCGAAACCAAGCAGCCAATGGATTTCACCAAGATCAGCTATCTGGAGCTCACTGCTCAGCTCACATTTGATCTGTGAAATGAGTTTTAGGAAATTTGTGACAATCATCATGTCATCAACATGGACAGTGATGATACCTAAGCCTTCATGAGAGTGGCAGGTGAAGAGTGTGTGATCAGATTCACAGTGCTTGAAACCAAGCCTTTCGAGCAGTGTGTGAAGCCTCTCATACCAATGGCAGCCACTTTGTTTCAGTCCATATAGTGGTCAGATGAGTTGCAGGACTTTGTTGGGGTCAGAGATGGGGAAACCGGGTGGTGGATGCATGTAGATAACTTCATTGTCCTCAAACTCTCCATTGAGGTACACAGATTTGACATCAACTTGATGAATTTCCCAGTTGTGGCATGCAGCCAGTGCAAGAACTGTTCAGATGGAGGCTAATTTGGCCACTGGTATGAAGGTATCAAAATAGTCTACTCCAGGGACCTGCGTGAAGCCTTGTGCTACCAACCTCGCCTTGTACCTCTCTACATGGCCAGTGGCATCCCATTTGATCTTGAAGACCCATTTGCTGCCTACGACATTTGCACCCTTTGGTTTGTTGACAACTTCCCAGGTGTGCACGGATTCAAGCTGACTAAGCTTGTCCAATATGGCAGCTTCCCATTTCGGCCAGTCAGGCCGCTTCTTTGCCTCGATGATGGTGCATGGCTCAAGGCCCTCTGCCTCACTCACCACAGCGGCCATCCCAGTCTCGTTTATGGGCTCTATATCGCCAGTAGGGTATTCATAGGTTTTGCTTGTGGGATCTGGTGCTTGGAGGCCAGTAGGTAGGACTGGGGTAGAGCTATCAGTGCTGGAGACTGATCCTACACCTGATAGGATGTCTCGCACATATCTTGATGGGTTTCGGGTATGATGAGGGCGTCCAGATGGCACAGGGACTGGCATTTTGGGTTTTGAGTGGGCAGGGGGGTCTCCAGTAGGTGCTGGACTCATTTTTGGGCTGTTCAAGTCCGTTTTCGAGCCGTTCGAAGTGGTTTTTGCACTGGGATCATTGCGGTTGCCTGCCGCATCACCCTCCCCCTCAAATGTGACGATACGAGGCGCTTCAGGTAGGTAAACTTCTCTGTTTTCGAAATGGATGTTTCGTTCTATGCCAACTGACCTCTTTTCAGTCCAGTAAATCCTGTGGGCTCCACTCTGGCTGTCATAGCCTACCCAATGCCCTAGGCGGGCATGGCTCGCAATTTTCGTTGCATTTGCACCATGCACCCAGGCTCGGGTACCCCAGGCTGGTAGGCCTGCAACGTTCGGAGGGCGACCATGTACAGCCTCAAAAGGTGTCTTGCCTTCAAGCACTTTTGTTGAGGTATGATTCTTCAGCCAGATGGCATGATTCACAGCTTCCCCCCACAGGAATGCAGGTAGCTTTGAGTTGTGTAGCATAGCCTGGACCTTCTCAGCTAGAATGCCATTTAGCCACTCTGTGACACCATTTTTCTGGGGGGTGTCATGCACAGTGAGTATGTGAGTTGTCCCCTGACTTTCTAAATGGGCTGTAAATTCATCACTGAGGTATTCACCTCCCCAATCAGTTTGCAGGGTTCTGATTGATGTGTCACGGTGGTTCTTCACCCAAGCTTTGTACTTCTCAGAGGATTCGAAAGTACCGGACTTCTCCCATAGTAGGTATAAGACAGTCTCGCGGGTCTTGTCATCTGTATAACTGACATAGTATTGACATCCTCCCAGTGAGTCGATAGGGGCTGGACCCCACAGGTCTGAGTGTACCTCTCCACCATAAGAGGTAGCTTGTTCACCCAATCGCTCCTTAGTGACAGGTCAGTGTTTTGATTTTGCAGTGATGCATGATTTGCAGAATATATTCGAGCAATCCTGGGATTCTATCAGGGCCAATCCAGTAATGAAACCTTTGGTGATGAGTTTGTGAGCAGCTTCAGCTGTGATATGCCCCATATGGTGATGAAGTTCCATTATAGTGAGCTTCTCCATTGCTGCATTGGCTTCCCCAGCACCAATATTATGCTCCACTTTGTACAGCCCACATGTAGTTTTGGGGATCTGGCCTAGAATCTTCCCACAAGGAGCAGTTATTGTGCATTTCCCATTTGCGAAAATGGTTGTGCATCCTGCATCATCAATCTGTCCAATTGAGACCAAGGTATATCCAACTTCTGGTGAATAGAGTACCTCCATTAGATGTATCTGTGAGGTATCTGCACCATTAGGTACTTCCACCATCATGTCCCCAACTCCAGTGGCACTAAAGGTCTGTTGGTTTGCAGTGTCAAATCCCTTGGGTGGTATGGGGTGGAAAGTGATGAAATGGTCTCGATAAGGGGATAAGTGGTGTGTGGTACCAGAGTTGTAAAGCTCAACCACTTTGTTGGGGTTGTGGAGTCCTGGGCTGATTGCAGCCATTATGCCACATCAGCAAACTAACCCTCACCCTTACAAAATGTCTTTGTGCACCACACAACCACATTTGCTTCTGTCCTCACAAAAATTGACCCAGAAGCTGACATTATCATAAAGATTGCACCATCAAAATTTCAAGCTACATTTAGATGTCAATTGTTGAGATTCCTTGCCCCTATTTCTCTGGGCAGACCTAGCCAGTTAGGTACCTTGCTGTCAAAAGCTGGCCAGTTCTGTCCAGTTCTGGCTAGGGTAAGGGCTGTTTTGCTGATGCAGGGTCATCCACACTCTCAGCAGACAGCTAAGCTACTGTGGTGTCCAGATGCACACCACTCTGACTCTCACTCTCTGCATGTAGGGCATCATCTTCTTCAGTCTCGGAGAACCAGTACTCCAGGTCACTGCCATCTGCCAAGTCAGGCAGATCTTGGTAAGTTTCTTCAAAGAAATCCAAATCTTCAGCTTCACTATCAGTGCTGACTGCACTTGCCACCCAGGCACCATCTTCCTTGAACTCAGCAATGTTTGCAGAGTTCCCCTTTGACTGGTCCTTTGGCTTTGAGTCCTTAGATGAATCCTTCCTGCTGGTGCTCAACTTTCCTTTGTCATCCTGGCTAGGGCTAGGGCACTGGTCTTTTCTGTGGCCTTTGCCACCACATTTCCAGCATACCCCTTTCTTGCATTTCATCTTCTGGTCTCGGTTTCCAGAGGCACTACTCAAAGCAGTAAAGGCAACCCCCTTGTCCCCCTTCGATGACTCAGCCTTTCCAGCATTCAGCCAGTCAAATTCCTGTGTAAGGTAGCACATGACATCATCAGGTTTCAGGGTCTGTTTCAGGAGGTGGGCAGACACAGATAGGTGGGCAATAAAAGTAGCATAGTGAGTTGGTAAGGAATGAATGATGGTCAATGTGTACTTGTCATCAGATAGGCTGACACCTACAGCTGCCAGTTCTTTGTGCATTGATCGAAGCTTGTCAAGATGGGCTTGGAGGTCCCCTTTTTCAGCACACTTGAGAGCCTGGAAACAGGCATGTAGGTCTGCCTGTACTAGAACAGTCTTTGACTTGAATTCCATGGTGATGGTTGACCACATGTCCATGACAGATTTGTCATGAAGGATTTTCCATAAGGTAGAGTCTGGTAGGGCCCGAGCAAGCCGTTGGCAACAAGTGTACTCTGTTTTCAGCCAGGCAGCTAGTTTGGTTTTATGAGCTGATACTTCATCAGGAGTGGCATTTACTTTCAGCACAGGCATAGGTGCTGCCTTTGCATTGAGGTGGTGAGCTACACCACATGCAGCAAGTGCCCACTCAAGTCAGTTCCTGAAGATGATCCAGTTGCAGCCATCAGCCTCAAGCTTTGGAACAGTGTAGAGATCATCACAGGGAATATCAGAGTTCATGTTTGCAGTGGGGCTCATAACCCTGTTAGATAAACGAGGGGCAGAGGTTGTTCTAGACATGAGTACAGTAAGCTCAGGTTTCAGAGGAAATGCTACGGTAAGCAACAAAAATGTTGCAATGTTTGCAACATTTTGATTGTTTGAGGTATACGTTGGGATTGGATGTGGCTGTGCAGATGTGATAGGGGAAGGATTTGTAGCCCTTGCTCTTGGCTTTCCATTGGTGGTCTTTTCAATGTCAGGGGTGTAGTGGCTGTGATTATATGAGCCAATTACTGAGGCCTATGCATTGCAATGTTTTTGTTGCTGACACCATAGTAGATGAAATCGATGGTGTGAAGGATATATTTGGAGCAGAAATGCCAGCTGGTGCTTACATAATATATCACATGATTAATTAAATGGTTTTTCAGTGAACAAACAAAGCCAAACATTGAATTTGAGTGATGTACCCTCTGTCCTGTACCACAACCCAAGAAATCTCTTTTCTTGCTATTCTCTCAGGAAATCTGGTGTTTGTGGCATTACCATGAGTAGGGTGTGTTCCCAGCACCACAAGTCCCTTAAAAGGTTGCTAAAATTCATCCCAGCACTGTTTCCCCTGCCAATGCCTACAGGATCCTGGCACTCATCAGCATTGGGAAAGGTGAAAATGGCAAGTAATTCAGTCTGACACTTCAGGGCATGAAGAATGAACTAATCCCCTCCCAATATGTGCATTTTCACAAAAGAAAATTGGGTATCAAAGTTGAGGTGAGGCAATGCCCTCCTCTGCACACCAGGTGCCAAGGAGGATCAGCCAGACTATGCCCTGTGCTGAACTGTGGATCACTGGGAAAGCATTATTGGGTCATAGGTGACCAATGGGGACACCTAGGGAGAGGTGGAAGGGGAAAAGAATTCTACCCTGGCAGCCCAGTAGGTCATTCCACCCAGAGCCCTTGGAAAGTAAAGAAGGGTTTGACTTCCACCAACCTTGATACTCAATTTTCTTTTGTGAAAATGCACATATTGGGAGGGGATTAGTTCATTCTTCATGCCCTGAAGTGTCAGACTGAATTACTTGCCATTTTCACCTTTCCCAATGCTGATGAGTGCCAGGATCCTGTAGGCATTGGCAGGGGAAACAGTGCTGGGATGAATTTTAGCAACCTTTTAAGGGACTTGTGGTGCTGGGAACACACCCTACTCATGGTAATGCCACAAACACCAGATTTCCTGAGAGAATAGCAAGAAAAGAGATTTCTTGGGTTGTGGTACAGGACAGAGGGTACATCACTCAAATTCAATGTTTGGCTTTGTTTGTTCACTGAAAAACCATTTAATTAATCATGTGATATATTATGTAAGCACCAGTTGGCATTTCTGCTCCAAATATATCCTTCACACCATCGATTTCATCTACTATGGTGTCAGCAACAAAAACATTGCAATGCATAGGCCTCAGTAATTGGCTCATATAATCACAGCCACTACACCCCTGACATTGAAAAGACCACCAATGGAAAGCCAAGAGCAAGGGCTACAAATCCTTCCCCTATCACATCTGCACAGCCACATCCAATCCCAACTTATACCTCAAACAATCAAAATGTTGCAAACATTGCAACATTTTTGTTGCTCACTGTATGTATCAAGATGAAGGAAGAAGTAGCACTGCTTCCAAGAAGCATGATCAATGGGCCATGGATGTTGATTGGCAAAAGAAGCCGACTCCCTACAGGCCACCCCAGAAAAGGAAACCCCCTAGGTTTCAAGAAGTCCGTTCGTCAAACTTCACAGGATCATGCTATAACTGTGGAAAGCAAGGTCACAGAGCCTGTGACTGTCCTTTGCCCAAGAAAGACCTGAATAAACCTTCGGTACTACAAGAAGTGAAGTCCAAGTATACTGCCAACAAGTTCGAGGAACTCAAGAAGGCGCTATCCTCTGAAAGAAAAGAGGATTTTTGAAGTCCTCTCTCAGCAAGACCACAACTGAGGAGAGGTGTAGTTTTAGATCGTTCTCGGCTCCCAAAATGATGTCCCTAGCAGCTTTTACAGAATATCCATCTGTTCGTGCCATAGCTGGGACATTGTTTTTGGTAGAGTGGAATGATCAAGCAGTAAGAACTGCCATTGATAGCAGAGCAGAGTGCAATGCAATCAGTCGAGAGGCAGTCAAGAAACATGGTCTGAAAATGTGCAAAATCGAGCATCCATGGTTGCCTAGAAGCTTTGAAGGATCAACAAAACAAGTTATCGATTTGGTGGCCCTCTTCACCAGAAGAGTTCATGGCCAAACCTTCAAACTAAGTGCCTACATTATGGATCTCAAAAATGAAAGTATCTTACTTGGAATGCCTTGGCTTCAACAAGCCCAGCCCATGATTGATTGGATCAAATGCTGAATAGTCAGATGGGGAACCCCTGAAGTATCTGTCTCAATTAATCGAACATCAATATCGACAGAACTAGAAGCAAAACTGAAACACAATGAGGTGGAACTCCCACCTGAGTATTCAAATTACTCTGAAGTGTTCTCAGAAAAATGCCCACTCCCTCCCCATCGACCCAGCTATGACCACACTATAAAAATCGATACCGATAAGGATTTGAAAACCTTCAAGCCAGCAAAAATATATCTGTTGTCATGTGACAAAATGAATCTTCTCAACGAGTTCCTCAAGGAAAACCCTGGAACCAGAAAAATAGAGAAAATTCAAAATGCAGACATACTTAAGGTCCCCCCAGCACTGGTTTTCTTCATTGGAAAGAAGGATGGAAAGAAGTGGCTCATACAAGACTATCGACAGCTGAACTCCTTCACTGTCCCTGACCGCTACCCCCTTCCCCTCATAAAACCAATCCTTGACGAGCTAGTCGAATCAAAATATTTCGCAAAATTCAATGTCTGCTGGGGCTTCACCAACATTCAAGTAGAGAAAGAAGAAGACACGTTGCTAGGATCATTTGTAACACCCCAAGGAGTGTACAAACCCACCATAATGTTCTTTGGCCAGAATAATGTGCCCCTGACATTCCAACATTATATGGACAGAAAGTTTGGTCGACTTAAGATCGACAAGAAAGCTGTCATATATTTGGACAACGTGACAATACACGCCAAAATGCACGAAGGCCTGAAGAAGAACATCAGAGAGTTTTTGGAGATAGTGAAAGAAGAAAACCTACGTTTGAAACTGTCAAAATGTGTCTTCAAAGAAGAAGAAATAGACTTCCTAGGATTTACTATCAAACATGGCCAGTATGAAACTGCTCCCATCAAGGTTGATGCAGTTCGCACCTGGAAGACCCCAAACAATGTCCATGACATTCACCAATTCCTAGGATTCTGCAACTTTTACTGACAGTTTATCCCATCTTTCACTATGGTCGCAAAACCTCTACACATGTTAACAAAGAAGGATGAACCGTGGCACTGGAAGGAGGATGAAGAGTAGGCTTTTCAAAAGTTGAAAATGCTAATGAGCCAGGCTCCAGTACTCCACCTCCCCGACTTCAACAAACCGTTCGAAGTCTACACAGATGCTTCCAAGCTCGGTACAGGTGTGGTCCTCTGCCAAAGGTTTGAGGACAATGAACTTCATCCAATTGCCTACTTGTTGCAGTGGCTCCAGGGAGCAGAACAGAACTATCAAGTATATGATCTGGAGATGATGGCCATCATACATACTTTGAAAGCCTGGAAACATTACTTGCTGTGCCTGGTCGAAGATACAATCATCCACACCAACCACGAAAACCTGATGTATTATCGGGAACCACAAAACCTCACTGGTCGCCAAGCCCGCTGGCTGGCATACATACAAGGTTTCCCTCTCAGGTTCAAACAAATCCTGGTCGTTGAATGATTGTCCCAGACACACTGTCCCGAAATCTGGCCTTTACCGTGGCAACCCCTGTTGAAACAACAGTCCTTCCACTGTCAATTTGGCTAAAAGAGGGGGGTGAAACCACAAAAAATGTCCTGACACCAGTCGAAATGACCTCAAGACCACCCCTCGATGAACAACAAGTAAAGCCTTTGAAGGTGAAAGTCCCAAAAGCAAGCACTGCAAGCATTTCACAATGTTTCTTCAGAAAATATGCTGAAAAAATGGAGGGAAGAGATACTCATTTATTTTGGATAATTTGTTGCAAAGAAGGCAAATATAACTTTTTCTTCTCTGTACAGAAATATAGATTAATGGTAATGTCCATTAGCATCAATTCATGTTTTCTGACAGAAAATAAAACATTATTTCTGCATTTTTTCTTTTGAAACATCTAAAATAAAAGAGTATCTCTTTCCTTCCTTTTCTCAGCATGTTTTCTGAAGAAACATTGTGAAATGCTTGCAGTGAAGGTCTCAACAACGAAAAACGCTGCACAATGGAAAAGGAGTGTTGAGAGTCTCAACCGAAATGTACGAAGAAATAAGGTGTTCATCGCCCTCAGATCAAAGTTATGTGGTCACAGAAGACAATGATGTCGAAGAAGAACCCATAACAAAGATCAAGACCAAAAATGGAAGGTTTTACGTCCCTCCGAGCACATGAAAACAAACTCTAAATGAATATCACGACCACCCTTTTGCTGGACACCCAGGTGTCAAAGCAATGACAGCCAAGCTAAACAAAAACTGTTTCTGGCCAGGAATGTGGAAAGATATCAGAGAATACATCCATGGCTGTCCAACTTGTCAAGCTTCAAAAGTTGTCTGACGAGATCATCCACCGCCATTACAACCAATTGAAAGCTCCTCGTCCCTACCATTCAAACAAGTGTCAATGGACTTCATCACTGACCTCCCACGCTCAAGAGACTATGACTCCATTCTAACAATCATGGACCATGGCCTGAGCAAGGCAGTAGTCTTTGTCCCAACTGAAAAGACCATTGATTCCGAAGGTCTTGCTGACCTTTGGCTCCAACATGTCTACCCGAGGTTTGGAATCCCCGAATCTATCATTTCTGACAGAGGTCCCCAGTTTATAAGTGCCTTTACCCAAAACCTGTACAAGGTGTTGCCAATCAAACCCTGATACTCTTCAGGATACCATCCTCAGACCAATGGAGAAGCAGAACGAGTCAATCAAGAGGTCGAAACCTACATCCGAATGTATTGTGCTGAAAAACCTAATGAATGGGGCAACCATTTGCCAATGGCCGAGTTCGCACATAACTCCCAGATCCA
This sequence comes from Pisolithus sp. B1, assembly GCA_024663435.1. Lineage (NCBI taxonomy): Eukaryota > Fungi > Basidiomycota > Agaricomycetes > Boletales > Pisolithaceae > Pisolithus > Pisolithus sp. B1. Next base: position 119,489 of record JANFAA010000074.1, read on the forward strand.
TATGACCCACAGACAAACGCCTTTCTCCCTACTCTATGGCTACGACCCAGACCCTTATCCAGCTGTCCACTTGTCCAAAGCACCCGGAGTGGAAGAACACCTGGAAAACCTCACACATGCCCATGACGCAGCATTAATCACCCACAGGAAAGCTGCTGAATGAATGGCGAAAAGCGGTCCAGATCCACTGTCATACACACCCCCACTACTAGGAGATCTTGTTTGGCTCGATGCGAAAGACCTAAAACGCAATGTCCAGTCAACAAAGCTGGCCCTGCGACGTGTCAGCCCCTTTCATGTAAAGAAGATCATAAATGCTGTGGCTGTGGAGCTTGACCTGCCAATCACATGGCGAGTACACCTGGTATTCCACACATCCTGGATCTTCCTGTACACTGAAACCCCAGAGTACGGTACCACACTGCCTCCGCCCTTACCAGATATGGTCAATGACATCCCAGAATGGGAGATTGAATCTATTTTAAACCACAAAGAGGTGAAGATGGGACATGGTACATGTATGCATTATTTGGTCAAGTGGAGCAGATACGGTCATGCCAGCAATACATGGGAGCCGGAAGGAAACCTCGTCAATGTGGAGGAAGTCTTAGAAAGGTATAGAAGGACACATCTCAAGCCGCCAGAAACTCAGAAACCACCTCGCCATCCTAAACGTCGTCACACCTAAATGTCCTCCTATGACTATGACGATGGACATAACTCTGAGTCATGCGAGTACTTGCTCGATGCCATGTCCTGCTTTGACTCCGACTATGACTTTACACTCCCTGCATCACCTCCACTCTCCCAGTCCGGTCTATCTATGTCTGACTGATTCGCATCGGTCTATGAATCAACACTTGAATCCATTCTTGACACCAATGCCAACAGTCCTCAGAACCCCCACTCACAGTTCAACATACGATATCTATCAAAGGGAAAAAGAAGGGCTATGCCAACAACTCCCTGAACACATCCATATCCCATCCCAGAGCTGGTATACTGCGCCCAGTGTAACACACCAGACCCTGAACCATCGTCATCCTATGTCCCAACAAATGGTAATGAAACAACCATGTCCCTGCTCCCCAATGAAACTGGAAAGAGCAACCCCCTACCCAACGGCCTCTTGTGCAACCCACAAGAGTACAAAGGTTACATGCGGGTGTTCGAAGGGTTTGAGCAGTGGGACAGGGAAGGATGGGTCTCAGGAGGCGACCACAACCATCTACAGATGTTGCATCAGATCTACAGAGGCATTGAAGATACCGTTGGTCGCACCACAAACATCCTGAAGACAGGAGACACTGTGCTTGATGAACAATCACCCGGAACCGCTTACATGGAGACAGAAGGAATGAAAAATGTGGAACAAATGCAGAAGATGCTAAGGTCGTTGATCAACATCATCCATTCAAAGTTTGGAACCAAACTTGTACAGTCCTTTCATGACTTTCGCTCGTTTCCACCCGTCTCTAAACAAGTTACTTTCGACATCACCACTCCCGCCAACTACGAAACTGTTACAGTTGGTAAAACAACTACAGGACGAGAGACTCTTCATGAAAGCAACCTCTCGCTGACCCCTACAGGTAGGGGGGATGGAGATGACTCACAAGGGAAGCAACTTGAAGGTGGATCGAGTAAAGGGAAGACACGAAGCCTACAGTCAGACCAAATGGACGTATCTTCAATATCTAGCAGCAACGGGGAAGAGACAGGCAATTCTGAGACTCCGAAAAGGGAGTCAATGGGTGAAGACAGATCTGTTCCAGGAGCCCATTGGGTTCACAAATGTTGCCATCGAGAAGAAGAAGAGGTTGCCGGAAGAAAATTTCTCAACATTACGGCCCAGATCCTTGGAGAAAGATGTGATGACTCCTGGATGTTGGAAAAAGAATGAGTCGAAAGGTGGAGAGCATTCCTCAAACAAGTTTATGATGAACGAAGGTTCTGGATGTTCAATTTATTCAATGCCACAAAAACGATGGACCCTCTCCCTAATGACATGTTCTACCCTATCAGAGCCACAAATGAACTCCATCTTGAACTTGCCGGTCACATCATCCTCAACCCTTTCCACCCCTTCTACAAGCATACTTGCCTCGATTGCCAAAGACTCAGTCATTGGTCCTGTTGAAACAGAAAGGGCTCTAAGTGGACTGACCCTCATGGACGTCCTCTTAAGCAGCCCAGGCCTTCTGCCAATCCTCGATGTGAACCTGGACCTTCCTTTTGATGATTTCGACTGAGGCAGGCATGGTAGAGTCACCATGTGTAAAAGAGGGGGGTGATGTCATGCACCATTTCCGTCTTTTCCTTTTCAGACTGCTTACGATACATGTTTCACACCAAGTCTGTTGCCGTCCCCATTCCCACATCCTCTGGACATCTCGCATTACACCTCTGCCCGCCTTAGGGGCAAGTGTATGGACTATATGTATATGGCACAGCCATGGTTACATACTCCTTCCTTTTCCTGTTTTGCCTTTTGCTTCTTTGCTTCCTAGATCCCAATGAGATCTAGAGGCTTCTTTACAGGTTTGGGTTTGCTTTCCTAGGCACGTGACTTTATTGTGTCGCACCTAGAGGATATCCTGTTTGCGTCCGTTGCAAACAGTCCAGCATGGTGAGGAGTCATGATGAGTAGGTGTGTGTCACCTATGACTCAATGTGTGTTGTTGACGTCACTCTGACTCGATACCCTGTGGAGATATCTTGTTTGCAACCCCATCCTGTTTGTTACTTACGTGTTTATGGGCATTAGTACTGTTAGTCATCCATCCGCCTGTGGGGTATATAAACCCCTCAGAGTGTGGATAGGATTCCTTGTACTTTTGCTACCAAGCTACCTACTTAGCAAGTAAGGCTTGTCCTTATAAATCTCTTGCTTCTCCCATTATCTTGAAGCGCTGCTCTGTTGATCAACTGGGCTAGCTCCCTATTGTATACATCAACACGACTTATCCTTCGACATAACAAGAGGTAGTCAAGGACATCCCTGTCGACATATCTCCAAATTACTGTTGATATATCAGCAAGGAGTCTGCTTCAAGCTGAAGCTCGCTCATTGCTGCCCTATTGGTTTACTTAATCGAAAGGTTAAGAGCACATGTCGGTTGTTGCCTTGAACAAGCAACAGTGATCAATGCCGTGTGACAATGACAAATGAGCTAGGATATAGGATGCTGGAATTTGAGGGGCAGACATCATGGATATGGTGCATGCTACATGTCAGAAACTTGGTTGCAAAGACAATGATAAGGCAGTTTGACTTACCTAGAAACCAGGAAATGGGAGAGCTGGGGACAGAACTTGCAGAGTGGGCTGATGAAGATGACTATAGTGCAATGGCCACTGATATTGATGACAATGATGACAAGGGGTGGGTGGATGAGGTCACAGAATTGACCGCTGAAGAGCAGGCTGGGCTGGAATGAAGAATTCATCCAGTCAGGTTAGTGCTGGCAAAAGTGAGTGCATACTCACCTTTGCACTCACAAGCTCACCAGCTACTGCTGGAAGACATGCAAACTGGCCTTTAAAATAATCCACTCCACTATGATTCTTCTGCCCACTTGGCATGCCACTTGCAAGGAGACCAGAAAGAAGGTCAAGCAAATCCCATGCGACATTTTGACCCATTGGAACTCCACTTTCAACATGATCAACTTTATTCTTGAATATCAAGAGCCAGTCAATGCCATTACTGACAAATGACAGCTTGGTTTGGCCATGTATGCCCTTGATGAGCATGAATGGGTTGTGTTGGGCCAGCTGCATGATGTGCTGAGGGTTAGTCATGGTACTGCACACTGCACAGTACAATGTGGACTAATCAATGATGACCACAACAATGACAAATAACAGATCCTCAAGGATGCTACACTTTTCTTCTTGCACAGTACTCCAAACCTTGCAATGGTTATACCAGCTATGGACTATATTGATGAAGTATTTATGACTGGGATGCTGGATGAAGAACAGTTTGACCCTTCCATTTGTGCTGCCATTGGGCTTGCAAAGAAGACTCTCAACAAGTACTATTCACTCATGGATACATCTGATCTCTACTGCATTGCAATGGGTACATCTACTGTTTTCAATGCTATGATACTAACAAATTATTTCAGTTCTCCATCCCTGCCACAAGCTGGAGTATTTTAGGCATGCAAAATGGGAGGCAGACTGGATCAAGACTATGAGTGACCTTGTTTGCAATACCTATGAGACTTCATATGCATCCCATGTGTCGTGCACCATTTCTGTCTTTTCCTTTTCAAAGCCACTTACTATACATGTCCCTGTCATGAGCTACCAGCCAGTTCCCCTTTCCCACTGTCCTAGTGACGTCTCGTATTACACCTCTGCCTGCCTTAGGGGCAAGTGTATGGACTCTACGTAAACAGCATAGCCACGCTTATATCCCGATGGGATCTGAGAGCCTTCTCTGCAGTTAGGGTTTGCTTTCCCAGGCATGTGACTGTGTCGCGTCACGCCTGAGGGATATCCTGTTTACGTGATTGCGCAAACAGTCCAGCATGGTGAGGAGTCACGATGAGTAGGTGCGTGTCACCATGACTTGGCGCATTGCACCGAGGGCACTCTGACTCGATACCCTGTGGAGATGTCCTGTTTGCAACCCCCTTTCTGTTTGTCTCCTACATGTTTATAGTCAAAAGTACTTTAGTCATCCTACTGCCTGAGGGATATATAAACCCCTCAGAATGCAGCTAGGATTCCTTGTACTTTTGCTACCAAGCTACCTACTTAGCAAGTAGAGCCTGCTCTCTATAAACTCTTGCTTCTCCCTATATCTCGGAGCATTGCTCTGCCGATCAACTGGGCAAGAACCCTATCATATACATCTCGGTACGACTTATCCTTCAAGATATCAAGAGGTGGTCAAGGTCATCCCTGTCAACAAGTCTCCACACCACTGTTGATATACCTGCAAGGGGCCTTCTGCAAGCCGTGGCTCGCCCATTGCCTTCCTATTGGTGTACTTAATCGAAAGGTTAAGAGCGCACGTCAGTCATTGCCTTGAACAAGCAACCGTGATCAATGCCGCACGACACCATGAAGTTCACGAGAGTCCTGCCAGTGCTAGTGCTGCTGATGTTAGTGAAAATAAGGTATGTTTAACTATACTATGGCCCTGTGATAGCCATCTGACTAACTGCTATCAGGACCACTCCACCAATATCTTTGACAGGTTGCCATCCCTCAGCAAGGTCAATCGTGTGAGCATGGTGGATGAACTTGATTCTTACCTGGCTGCAAGTGTAGAGGACATCAATGTAGGTGATGCCATTCAGTGGTGGAGTGAACATCAATCGATGTACCCTCACCTTTCACATATGGCCCTTGATTATCTTTGTATTCCTGGTAAGTGCAAATTACATGACCACATGCAAATCTGTATTAAATATTAATGTAGCTACATCCATCGATGTTGAACGTCTCTTCAGCAAAGGTCGGGTTCTAATGCCATACCTCTGCAACTGCCTGTCATCTCACACCACATGCACACTGCTGTGTCTTGGCCACTGGAGCAAACTGGGCTTAATCAAAGACAAAGATTTTTGTAAGGTCATCTCTGAGCAGCCAGAGTTACCAGGGGATGATTTTGCAGAGCTTGAGCCTGATGATGGGTGAGATAAAATTGTGTCCTGATTCATAGCTTTCTGGTAGTACATAGTCAATCAAAATCTGAGCATGCATTCGTACTTTGTACCCTTGGGTAAACCCTTCATGGGTATAAACCCTTACACCCACAGGAAGTACCCATACCCTTGGGTAAGGGGTATGGGTAGTTCACGGGTATGAGTACAGGTTGAGTCCCTGAGTACCCACAGGTTACCCCTGCCATTCACTAGTCATAGTGCCATCCAGATTCATGACAAGCAATGTGCAAAGCATATCAATGTGGTGTTGCTGGACCCACCTGTACCTGAGGTGCTGCAAGAAGTCATGCCAGACATCATCTGTAACTCTCATCTGCTCCTTTAAGAGGACAACCATTGTAAATTCCTTGTATGTTGCTCGACCGACCCAACTCAGGAAGGAGTCACGTACAGCATCACGAGGAAAATACAGTGCCTGTGTTGGACTGATAGTGACAGGGGGGAACTGGTGGAAATCTCCACATATGATGATGGATATTCCACCAAATGAGTGCAAGGATGTGGGGTGGTCTGCAACCACCTTGCCAATGCTGATGTTGTGGGATAGTCTTGCAAAAAATTCCTTCCCTATCATGGATACTTTGTCGATTATGAGGTACATGTAGAATTTCCAAAATGCCTGAAGTTTTGCCTTTGTTTCTGCAC